>PVIC010046900.1:0-14046 GCA_004025085.1 Thryonomys swinderianus
CTCAGCCTGAACTTCAAAGCGAGACCCTGTGTCCAAAAAAAAAAAAAAAAAAAAAAAAAATTCTATTGATTTGAGTCCTTCATCCTGACTCATCACATCTCTGGTTGTTCTATTAATTCAGAGATTTATGACAAGGATTTTCATGGTGGTGTTATTTATTAATAGTGAGACAAAAATTGATACTTAAATGAGCAGGGATAAAAGAAAGCTGAATAAATTATTAAATGCTTATATGATGAGATAACAATTTGAAACGATTTAAAGGGTAGAGATGTAGCTTAGTGGTAGACTATCCCTGGGCTCAATCCTCAGAACCACCAAAAGGAAAAAAGAAAAAGAAAGAAAAATATGTTTAGTTTGAATAGAAAATAGACAATAGCAAAGTGTTTACCTTGTTGGGCTTCAGGGTTCTTCACTTTCCTCCTGTATACTTTTTGTACTTTCCAAGTATTCCTTTTTTTTTTTTTTGGGGCAGGGTATCACTTTGTAGTTCAGGCTGGCTCTGAGCTCACTATGGTGCCCAGGCAAGCCTCGAACTCAGTAATCCTCCTGCCTCTGCCTCCTGAGTGCTGGGATGACAGGCGTGAGCCACCAAACCCGGGATCTGTGGTATGTGGTACTGATTGCCAGTGGTCGTGAGTCACCATGCCCAACACTGTTGTATGTGGTTACTGGGGATCAAACCAGGGACCTTGAGCTTGCTAGGCAGGCAGTGGAACCACTGAGCTAAATCTCAGGCCAGCATGTGCTATTTTTAAAAAATAAAATGTTAAAAAGTCTAAAAAACCACTTTGGCTGTTGTCTCCACTGTTGCACTGCAGCTTTGGGGTGATTATTCCCTGCCTGTCTTTTCTTTATGGCACAGTACCCTTAGGTTTCATAACAATATTTTTTTTCTTTCTTTTTTGGTCTTCCATTTTTTCACAAGAAAATTTCAATAAAACCACGACATAGTAGCAGTTTCTATACAAAACAAAACATGGAGGTTTTAGAGATGCTTTTCTAGGATGAATATTATATAATCCTGGAAGCATTATTAATACATTTAGAAACATCTGTGAAGTGTTGGAAAAATGTATCTCTTTGTGGGTTTTAGTTAGTTTGGTTTTGTTTAGTTTGGTTTTGGATTTTTCATTTTCCCAGAAACGTCTTTATTTGAGGAATAGAAGTTAGGAATGATTAACTTTGAAGTTTTTGGAAATTGATTTTATTTATTTTAAACTGATTTTATTGGCACATTTTATATACATATTGTGATCATATTCAAAATTGAGAATTTGTACCAGTACATGACACATCTTGATCCTCATTTTTTCTTTCTTTCTTTTTTTTTTTTTTTTTTGAGGCAGGGTCTCGCTGTGTAGTTCAGGCTGGCCCTGAGCTCACTATGTAGCCCAGGCAAGCCTCAAACTCAGAAATCCTCCTGTCTCTGCCTCCCGAGTGCTGGGATTATAGGCGTGAGCCACCACGCCCAGTTTGATTCTCATTTTTTCCCATTTCCCTGCCCTCCCTACAAACCCAAGCCCATATACACACACCCTTTCCTTCTTTTACCATCAGTTTTTTCTCTCTCTCTTCTTTACTTTCCCCTACCCCTCCTTATCACTCTGAACATTTTCTGCCTATTTCACAATACCTATCATTCATTCTGGAGCTCATTTACACCTTCAGTTTCTCATACCAGAGAAAAAATATGGTATTTACACAACTGTGTCCTATTTATTTCACATATGAGTATGTCCTCAAGGGCCATCCATTTGAGTATAAATGACTCAAACTTATCACTCTCTTTTTAAAATTTTTTGTACAGGGGATTGAAGCTAAGACCCTGTGCTTGTAAGGCACTTTTGTTTTGTTTTGTTTTGTTTTGTTTTGTTTTGTTTTGTTTTGTTTTGTTTTGTTTTGTGACAGGATCTAGCTTTGTAGTTCAGGCTGGCCTTGAGCTCACTCTGTAGCCCAGGCAAGCCTCACACTCACGGCAATTCTCCTACCTCTGCCTCCCGAGTGCTGGGATTACAGGCACGAGCCACTATGCCCAGAATTGTTTGGGGTTGCTGGGAGTCAAACTAGGGAACTTGTGCTTGCAAGGCAGACACTGGAACCACTGAAGTAATATTCCCAGACCAAACTTATCATTCTTCATGGCAGAGTAACACTCCATTTTGTTTTTTTAAAAACACAAGAAAATTGATTTTAAATAAAGTCCAGATCTGGAAATCACTAAGTTGATCCTGCTTAAGGGAAGAAAAGCCTTGTCACTTCAGGCTCCTTTGCCAGTTTTCTCCAAATAGCACCACTAGGTGCTCAGTGCAAGCAAGGACGGGCATCCTGGCTCCCGACACTGGTACAATAGCAGCCCCAGCCTGCTTTCTCGGGGCCAGCGCCGGGGCTCTCTGATGCAGCCCCTGTGAGATGGCACCAGCTTCCTGCCCACGGTCTTCCCTGAACCTAGTACCTCAGGGGACATGGCCTGTTCTAGGAGCTGGAGCGGGGATCCAAACTTCTTGCCTTGTGGCCAACTCTCTTGAAGCTAACTTCAGTCTTTCCGGCCACAGACTTCTTCCTTGTTCCAGATTCTGCCTCTTACAAACTGGGATTTGGATGAATTCATGCATGAGAAAACTGTGTAAATAAATGGAATTCCCTGAACTGTAAGCCATGTGGCTAAAGTCCTCAGAGGCTGTGGAATACTGCCCTGCCTTGGACAGAAACCACGCAGGGACTACCTTGTCAGGCTGCAGTGAGCAAATTACCACGAGTTGCCTCCACTGTACCCCTCCTTCCTCCTGTAATCCTATTATGCCTATCAGTCTGATTTTAAGAAGGGACAGGTGTGAACCTTATAGTTAGGTCAAAGAGTTCAAGACCAAGTGGTTCAATAATGTAATGGCTGCTTTTGCAAGAAGTAACTATTTTACTAAGTTGAAAACTGTGTCCTGAAAAATTCAAAGTAAGTGAATATGGTGCACTGAGGAGGGCTGTTATTTTTCTGGGTTTTTAAAACAAAATCAATATTCTGCTAGGGATTTAGCTCAAGGGGTACCGTGCCAACCTTAGATGCACAAGGGCCCAAGTTTGATCCCTGGTACTGCAAAAAAAAAAAAAAATCAATATTCTGCCTTTTTTTTTCTTTTTGAGATAGGGTCTGGCTTTGCAGTTCAGGCTGGCCCTGAGCTTACTTTGTAGCCCAGGCAAACCTCAAACCCAGCAATTCTCCTGCCTCTGCCTCCCAAATCTTTGGATTACAGGTGTAGGCCACCATGCTTGGCATTGTGGTGTGTGCTACTGGTGGGTGTGAATCACCATGCTCAGAATTATTGTATGTGACTACCAGGGATTGAACCAGGGACCTTGTGCTTGCTAGGCTGGCACTGGAACCACTGAGCTAAATCTCCAGGCCAATATTCTGCTTTCTATACAGTCAGGGGATCATCTTGCCAACCTATCCAATCTTGGATCAAAGCAGCATGGACGTGCTCCTCATGGAGTTGAGAAGAGAATCATTCTGGAATCCTCAAATAACCTCTTTTTCTACTCCTGCCTTGGAAGAAATTTAGAATCTGTAGTCCTGTAGTTACAGTTGGAGGAACTGGTAGTCTTGTGCCCATCCCTGCAGAAAGATGTACACTGAAATGAATACCTTTGGCATAGTGACATGGCTTAGAAGGCATCTGAACAATCTGCCATCTCATTGACACTCTACCACATACCTCATTGTTTTCCAAGCAGGCCCTACTAAAACTCCTGCAAGGCAGGTCCTTCGGGTAAATTCTTAATGTAATTTAGGTGCATTTGAGTGATTTCTGAGTTACAGATACTAATAATTTGAATGTACTATATTTAGGGGATTTTTCCCTTTAATTAAGTAGTAAAAATGCAGCACATAGCCTGTGGCATAACTTTGTAGGCATTAAACTGAATTCCAAATCTTCCAAGAGTGCATTTTTCTTTTTCAGGACAGGGTCTTGCTCTGTAATGCAGACTGGTTTTGAACTCCCTATGTGGCTAGCTAGGCTGGTTTTGAACTCAGAATCTGCTTGCCTCAGGCTCTGGAGTGCTGGGATTATAGACATGAATCACCACACCCGCTTTAGCAATTCTCCCTCCTCAAGTAATGGGTTATGTCCTTCCCCTTGGCCCCTGGAAAATGTTATAGTTGAGGTCTAATCTTCAAGCTGAATGAACTGAGTCTTCCTTTGGATTCCCCATGAATTAAAAGGAATGTTTAGCCAGTGAAATTTGTATTTGCTTTCAGAAAGCTATACCCCTAGAAGTGAGTTAAAAAGAATGTTTAGCTGCATAGTAAGGTATTAGAAATAGGTACAGAACAAGCTTAAGATATACTCAAACTATGGCATATAGTGGGTGTCTGTTAAGAGAAAAACGAATATTTTGGATGTGCTATCAAGCAGACTTTTCATTCACTGATGGGTTTTATGAGAAAACTCTCTAAAATAAGGATACTTTGAACTTTTAAAACTCAGCTTTTAATATGTATTTACTTAAAATAGTGTTTAAATAGTGATTTGGAGACATATACACCAATTTGTAAAAATCTCTGAAATTATTTTTATTTTTATTTTTTTTTGAGACAGGGTCTCGCTTTGTAGCTGAGCTCACTATGCAGCCCAGGCAAGCCTCGAACTCAGCAATCCTCCTGTTTCCGCCTCCCGAGTGCTGGGATTACAGGCGTGAGCCACCGCACCCAGCACTGTGGTACGTAGTATTGATTGTTGGTGGGCGTGAGTCACCACACCCAGCATTGTATGTGGTTACAGGGATTGAACTCAGGACCTTGTGCTTGCGAGGCAGGCACCGGAACCACTGAGCTAAATCTCCAGCCCAATCTCTGAAATTATTAAAGCTTCCAGGTAGTTTATAATGAAGAAAATTTAAAGATTATAGTTGAAAAAATTGATTATTCTGAACCCTGACTGATCCATAATTTTTAAATCAGTACTTGTGGTTTAGCAAAGATGGATGAATGGGCTTTTTCATATATTGCTAGTGGACATAAACTTGCCCAATTTTATATACAATTTGTTCCTACCAAAAGACTTAAGAATGCAGGGTATTGCCTGGCATGGTGGCTCACGCCTGTAATTCCAGCATTCAGGAGGCAGCGGCAGGAGGATTGCTGTGAGTTCGAGGTTTGCCTGGCTACATAGTGAGCTCAGAGCCAGGCTGAACTACAAAGCGAGACTCTGTCTAAAAAAAAAAAAAGCAGGGTATAGTGGTGAATGCCTGTAATCCCAGAACTTTGGGAGACTTAGATAATAGGGTTGTGAGCTCAAGGGCAGCAGGGGCTACATAGCAAGTTCAAGGCTGGCCTATACCTTGTCTCAAGAAAACAAAAAAGCTTAAATGGATATGTCCTTTGACCCAGTAATTCTACTGAGTGGTCTTTATTTTAGACAGCTGGAGATACACATACAGATTCATAACAAATACTGTTATAGTATCATCTATAATGAAAAAGAAACAGCAATTGCCAGGAATGGTGTCACACATCTGCAATCCCAGGACTCAGGAGGCTGAGGCAGGAGAAGTGCTATGTGTCTGAGGCCATCCTCCACTACATAGTGAGTCCGGGGCCAGACTGAATGACATAGTAAGAACTTGTCTCAAAAAACAAATGAAAGGGGCAAAGATTCATCTCAGTGGTTCCGGTGCCTGCCTAGCAAGCACAAGGTCCCTGGTTTGATCATGGTAACTACATACAACAACACCACAAACAGCAATCAGTACCACACATGCGCAGTGCCTGTCATGGTGGCTCACCCCTGTAATTCCAGCACTTGGGATGCAGAGCCATCCCCCCTTTATTTATTATTTTTTGAGGCAGGGTCTTGCTATGCACCACACTTTGGCCCTAAACTCCTGGGCTCTGGTGATTCTCTTGCCCCAACTTCTTAAGTGCCAGGCTACAAGAATATAGGTGTGTACCACTATACCTGGCATTCGCTCTTTAAAATTTTGATAGTTTGCTTACTGTTTACTTTTTGCATTAATTGTGATTATTTAAAGTACTGCATTAAAATATCATTCATCTCAATTATTGAGATTTCTTACGTTCTTTTAAAGGCTGCACCCAAAGCAAAAACCTCACCCTATCCAGGCCATTGTGTAGAAATTGTATGTGAATTGTACATGTTGTGTTCTAAATAGAAGGTGAATGTTTAAACTAAAATTTTTATTAGGTAAAAACACATCACCGTTACTATTTCCCCAGCTTTGAACACACTTAACTCCTCATTCATGCCACTTTCTGAAGGAGCTCTGTAAGTCCTTTTTCATGCGTGTTTTTATTATATGTGATTTATAAAACCCACAGTGAACATGGCTGCTGAGTGTTGTCCAGTGGGAAGCCAGGCTCATAAAAATGTTACACTGTGGGGCCAGAGATTTAGCTCAGTGGTTCTGGCGCCTGCCTTGCAAGTGCAAGGTTCTGAGTTTGATCCCTGGTATCCACATATAACAATGCTGGGTGTGGTGGCTCACACTTGTAATCCCAGCACTAGGGAGGCAGAGACAGGAGGATTGCTGAGTTTGAAGCTTGCCTGGGCTACATAGTGAGCTCAGGGCCAGCCTGAAGTACAAAGCGAGATTCTGTCTCAAAAACAACAGCAACAACAAACACTGTGTCCTCATCGGTCTTATCCACCAGAGCTGGAACCAGGCAACTTCTGGCTCTTACCTAAAGCCAAGATGACCCTGAAAGGTAAACATTTTGAATCATCTTAAGACATTGAAGGCAGTTAAGGTATGAACTAGACAGAAAAGGGGTTTCCAAAACTGCTTCAGAAAATGGCAAAATGATGGAATAAGTGTGTTCCACGCAAGGGAGATTATTTCAAGGGGTTCAAAAGCAATATGTTTTGGACTGGAATAAATTTCTTTCTTTCTTTTTTTTTTTTTTTGAGACAGGGTCTCACTTTGTAGTTCACGCTGGCTCTGAGCTCACTATGTAGTCCAGGCAACCCTCGAACTCAGCAATCCTCCTGCCTCTGCCTCCCGAGTGCTGGGATGACAGGCGTGAGCCACCACGCCCGGCACTGTGGTATGTGGTATTGATGGCTGGTGGATGTGAGTCTCCACGCCCAGCATTGTATGTGGTTACCAGGGATCGAACTCAGGAGCTTGTGCTTGCGAGGCAGGCGCCGGAACCACTGAGCTAATCCTCCGGCCCTGGAATAAATTTCTTTAAAATGTGCTCACTGAAAAAAAAAATGTGCTCACTGAGACCAGAGATTTAGCTGAGTGGTTGTGGCGCCTGCCTAGGAAGCACAAGGTCTCAGGTTCAATCCCTGGTTACCACAAACAACAATACTGGGTGTGGTGGCTCATGCCTGTCATCCTAGCACTCTGGGAGGCAGAGGCAGGAGGATTGCTAAATTTCAGGCTTGCCTGGGCTCCATAGTGAGCTCAGGACCAGTCTGAACTACAAAACGAGACCCTGTCTCAAAAAAAAAAAGGTATCCACTGTATTTTTCAGTTGCACCTTGTACAAATGGAGAATTGTCACTCTAGAGAGGGAATTATAGTTTAAAAATATCTGTTATGCTGCCTGAAACAAATGAAAAGCCTACCTGAGGAGCTACTGACTGTCCAAATGGAAGCAATGAAAGCTTCCACAGGCTCATCAAAAACACATGGTATCAAAAAATTAAACAAAAGAGAATGACGAGAAAAAAAAGACAGTTTTTAGGTTCACTGTTGGTGTACTGAGAAACAGAGGCAAGGAACTACAGCGTGCAGTCCAGAGGGTGAGGAGCAAACAGACCGATGACAAGACATCTAAGGAGCCAAGTGACCGAGGGACTTTCTTAGAATCAGAATTTCTGTCCTAAAAACGAAGCCCACCTGTCTGTCAAAGGGTCCCAGCGCAAGTAGTCCGAATGGGGGAAGGGCAATGGAAAGCGCCACTCTTCCTCCCTCAGGCCGTTTTTAAAGCTTTTGCTTTAGCCTGTGGAAGTCACAGCAGGAGCTCTGCGCACTAGTCCAGGTCAGGCAGCCCGCAGTGGCAAGGCCACGCCCAGAACCTAAATTTTCTCACGTTTTCTCTCCTGATGCTCCTTCCTTTAAATTGAACCAGTGGAGGGGGAAGTTTTATTTGATCTCCCGCTCTGCTGGCTTCCTTCACAATGTGGACTCTACATGTCAGTGGTAGAGGGTTTACCTGGTAGCAACGAAGCCCTGTATTCAACCCCAGCTCTGTAAAGAAAAAAATTGTACTCGTGTGTTTGCGTATGTGCATGTGTGTGCGTATGTGTGTGTACACGTGTGTATGTGTTGATAGAGTTTGAACGTAGGGCCTCCATACTGAGCTATATCCCCAGACCTTTTGATTTTTTATTCTGAGAGGCTCTCCTTAAGTCACCAAATTGCCCCAGGCTGGGCCTGAACCTGGAATTCACCTGTCTTAGCCTCTCAGAACGCTGGATGGCAAGAGTCCGACACCACTGGGTGCGCTCATCCTTTTTGAAAGGACTCATGTTCACTTAATCTTCTATGTATTCTCAGGAAGTTTATACCCCACTGATAGAATGCCCTTTGCTCTGGCAGGAGGATGCCCATTTTCAACCAGATCCAAGTTCCCTCTCTGATCCCTGGCTGTGTATTAGGAGCACACAGGAAACTTTTAAATAATACTGGAGGCTGGAGTCTCACTCCAGATATCTGGACTTAATTGGTCTGTGTTAGTATTTTTATGCCCACAGGCATTCCAGTGTGCAGACAAAATTAAGAAGAACCGAGTTGCAACAATAAAACTAATGACTTGTGCAGGCCTCAGCCAGTTGGTGGATAATGCAGTCATAATTACCAACTCCACCTGGGAAGTGAGTCCAATTTGGGATGCTCTGGTCCCAGGCTAGGTCTCACCTGAACTAAACTCTCTACACCTACTGACTGTCCTCTGACCTTGAGGTTTTATTTATTTATTTGTTTGTTTATTGAGATAGAGTCTTGCTTTGTAGTTCAGGCTGGCCCTGAGCTCACTCTGTAGCCCAGGCAAATTTAAACTCAGCAATTCTCCTGCCTCTGCCTCCCAATTGCTGGGATTATAGGCGTGAGCGACCACGCTTCCATTGTGGTGTGTGGTATTGATTACTAGTGGGTGTGAGTCACCACGCCTGGCATTGTTGTATGTGGTTAGTGAGATCGAACCAGGGACCTTGCACTTGCCAGGCAGGCGCAGGAACCACTGTACTAGATCCCTGGTCCGAGGCATTTTTTTGAATTTCTCCTTTCCCTTTATACAGGAAATCCTCCACTCAGCTCTCACTCACCTTGCACCTTGCCAGAGGCAGCTGGATTTACTACTTTCTCTGACAGGATTCTAGAAACTTAGGTGCATATAGAGTTGGGGTTGTGTAGTAGAACATGCATGAAGACTTTGGTTTGATCCCAGCACCTGCTCCACACAGCACATTCTTTTAATTACACAAATGATTGCATGCTATACCCCTTAGTCTATGGTTCGCTTTTCCAACTCCATACCATGCACTCCTTTTTCACTTATCCAGTATTCTGTTACAGATTCCCCACCGTTTCTTATCCAGTGTATTATTGATGGATACTTGTTCCACATATCATGGTATTTTAATAAATATTCATAGATTTATTTATTTGTTTTTCCTATCAATTTTTTCATTTACTAAATATGCTTCAAAACGTTTTTTTTTTCCTGAGAGAGTGTCTCACTTTGTAGTTCAGGCTGGTCCTGAGCTCACTATGGAGCCCAGGCAAGCCTCAAATTCAGCAATCCTCCTGCCTCTGCCTCCTGAGTGCTGGGATTACAGGCATGAGCCACCATGCCCAGTACTGTTGTCTGTGGTTACCGGGGATTGAGCCAGGGACCTTGTGCTTCCTAGGCAGGTGCCACAACCACTGAGCTAAATCTCTGGTCCCGGTGAGCACATTTTTAAGAAATTTATTCCAGTCCAAAACATATTGCTTTTGAACCCCTCGAAATAATCTCCCTTGCGTGGAACACACTTATTCCACCATTTTGCCATTTTCTGAAGCAGTTTTGGAAACCCCTTTTCTGTCTAGTCCCCACTTTAACTGCCTTCGATGTCTTAAGATGATTCAAAATGTTTACCTTTTGGGGTCATTTTGGCTTTAGGGAAGAGCCAGAAGTTGCCTGACTCCAGCTCTGGTGGATAAGACCAATGAGGACACAGTGTAACATTTTTATGAGCCTGGCTTCCCACTGGACAACACTCAGCAGCCGTGTTCACTGTGGGTTTTATAAATCACATATAATAAAAACACACATGAAAAAGGACTTACAGAACTCCTGCAGAAATGGTAACAGTGATGTGTTTTTACCTAATAAAATTTTTAGTTTAAACATTCACCTTCTATTTAGATCACATGTACAACTCACATACAATTTCTACACAATGGCCTGGATAGGGTGAGGTTTTTGCTTTGGGTGTAACCTTTAAAAGAACATAAGAAATCTCAATAATTGAGATGAATGATATTTTAATGCAGTACTTTAAATAATCACAATTAATGCAAAAAGTAAATAATGAGCAAACTATCAAAATTTTAAAGAGCGAATGCCAGGTATAGTGGTACACACCTATATTCTTGTAGCCTGGCACTCGAGAAGTTGGGGCAGGAGGATCACCAGAGCCCAGGAGTTTAGGGCCAAAGTGCGGTGTATAGCAAGACCCTGTCTCAAAAAAATAATAAATAAGGGGGGATGGCTAACCGTTCTGTGCTGAGCCTTATTAGAACCTAAGCTGAGCAGACAAATAAAGAACTTCCTCACTGTCAATCTCTTATGCCAAGCCGCATTTCATCTTGTCCACAGGGTCTCATGGAAATTTTGTGCTTTAAATAGATTTTGTTATGTCTAAACAATAGCAAAGGAAAATAAAATGAGAGATTTTTCCGCACCTACTTTTGTTGCCTGGAGGGACATTTTATATTCACCTGAAATTGGAAAGCTACTAGTTTTTTTCACATCCTGGTTCAAGTTTTAATGGCAAATGGGAATATTTACAAGGATAGTAGCTAACTAAAAGGTGATGTCAAGACTATTTCAATTATTGAGAAGACAGAACAGGCACTTCATATTTCCCATCAACACATGCTGTTTCATTAACTGATCATCACACAGATATCACAAACAAATGATATTTTAATGCAGTACTTTAAATAATCACAATTAGTGCAAAAAAATAAACAATGAGCAAACTATCAAATTAACAATATTGACAATCTAGATAGTGTTATGATCTCCAAGGTATGTCATGCTTGAAATTAATTTATTACAGGAATATCTACTTTCTTGCAAAGTTAATTTATATGGAATCAATAGATGTTTCCTTCTGGATTTTGAGCAACAGTGCGTCACCCCAGCTTTCTTAACACTGATCTATCTAGCAAAAAGTAGCTCCCAAAGGATGATGAAATGGATAATGGAAATGTTGGACACACACATAGTGGAGGTTGTTCAGCCATAAAGAACATAGTCTTGTCATATGCAGCAAAATGAATGAAACTAGAGGATAGAAGTGAAATAAGCAGGAACAGAACGACAAACACTGTGTGGTGTGTCCATATGTGGAAGCTAAAGATCAGTGATTTGGAAGTAGGGTAGTGATTACTATAATTGGAATGGGTGCAGTGATTTGATCATACATATTATATATACAGGTGGAATTATCACTCTGAACCTCATTAATATGTACAACTAATAGATTCTAATAACAAATTTAAAATCATAGTAATGAGCATGATTTTAAAAATAGCACTTATCGGGGCCAGAGATTTAGCTCAGTGGTTCCAGAGTCTGCCTTGCAAGAGCAAGGTCCTGAGTTTGAACCTGTTAACCACATACCACAATGCCGGGCGTGGTGGCTCACGACTGTCATCCCAGCACTCGGGAGGCAGAGGCAGGAGGATTGCTGAATTAGAGGTTTGCCTGGGCTACATAGTGAGCTGAGGGCCAGTTTGAACTACAAAGCGAGACCCTGTCTCAAAAGAAAAAAAAATAGCACTTATCTTCCCAGCCTTTTGGGACCCCTTGAGTGGTAGTACTTTGGAGGCCTCCACACCGTTAGTCATGATGCTTCCATGATAATATTAATCTTGAATGGTGACAAACGTGCATAGTGAGAGCATCACAGAGCTCAGCAGAGACGGTGATGAGGCATTCAGCTTCATCTAGATGCTAATTAGATTTTAATTGGCTCATTTCTTTCAGAAGAGTGTATGGTACTTCCGACCAGATTTTGTTTTGTTTCGTTTCAATCTTCAACCTGTTGGCCCTGAAACCCTCAACTAGACAGTTGTGCTCAAGGATCTTTCTGATGTTATGAAAACTGTCCGCTAGGTGGCAATATTTGCAGCTCTCTGGGTCTTTTTTTTTTTTTTTTTTTTTGTCCTAAGGAGCAAGTCCATTTTAGTTCAGACAGCTGGGAGAACAATTCTGCACAGAGAAGCTCTTCCCCTGCTTTTGTGGGATCTGCAGTGCTTTAGGCTGATTTCCAATTAGTCTTCTGGATGACCATCCTGTGCCTACCATGTCCTCTGGGTAGCTTTGAATGGAAATTTGGTTAACTGCCCTTGAACGCCATTAGTGATCTATTCTTCATGCATTAGATTAGCCGCAAGCCGCCTCTCATTTTGTATTGTTTATTCTTATATGCATGTGGACTGTCTGCCCAAATAGGTTATAAAGTCTGGAGGACTTCTATGCCTCAGGCACTTAGCATAATACACTGCCTGAGACAGGTGGGCTGTGAGTTTGTCTGTCAGTGATGTAAGTGGCATTCTTTCGTTTACTCCTCATTTACTGTTGGTTATTCTAGGCTAAGCATACTTTTGGGGGCCCTGGAAACAGAAAGATACAGCCTCTGCTCTCAAGAAGCTCATAATCCAGAGTAGGAGGGATGGACGAGGACAGTGTCTCAGAGTATAGTAAGAAGCTGCTGTTCAAAGTGGCCAAGAAAAGAGAGGGACCCTTTGTGGCACACGCACGGGGTTACTCATCCTCCTCAAAGGGCCCTCTTAGAATTTGGCCTCATCACTCTGACAACAGCATCACTTCTTGAAACTAAAATGTCTTTACTGGTTTCTTTTTTCCCCAGTTCCTAAAGCTCAGCTGATAGGATTGTGGGGGTAGTGTTGGTGTTGGGATAGTGGGGAAGAGGTAACACAGTCTTCCCTTTTTTTCCTCTCAAGTTCAGTGCTTCTGTTTCTAGGCTTTTGTGGTTTGCTTTCCACTATGTGGTAATTGTTCTTAAATTCCCAAAGTAATTTATCATCTCATTATTTGTCTGGCATGATTTGGAATTGCTATTTTACTTTTAAGGGGCATAAATATATATTTATTGAAAACATATTCATTTTTTCTGTCCTGTTGTATTACAGAGGATTGAACCTGGAACCTCACACATGTTAGGCAGATACTCTATCACTGAACTAAACTCAAAATCTGGAAAAAATCTTTTTTTTCAAGGATGGGGGTTGAATCCAGGGCCTTGGCCAATGCTGAGCAAGTGCTCTATCACTGAGCTAGTCCTCAAGGCCTTACTGATTTATTCTTTAGGATGCACCTAAATGTCCACTTTTCCTAGAATCTTTCCCTTTTTCTAGTAAGTTGTTTTTAATACCTTCATAGTACTTTGAACTCAAGTTGAATACAAATTGATTTTATTTTGTCCTTTATTGTTTTTCTTTCTGTGGTACTTGAGATGGAACCTAGGGCTAGGCTTGAATTTGTGACCTCCCTGCTTCAGCTTCCCTGAATGCTGGGATTATGGTGTGTGCTTCCACTCCACTTCATTTTGTCTCTCATTATGCTTTAAGATTATAAGACTTTTGGCCGGAGGGTTAGCTCAGTGGTTCCGGCGCCTGCCTCGCAAGCGCAAGGACCTGAGTTCGATCCCCGGAAACCACATACAATGCTGGGCATGGAGACTCACGCCCACCAGCCATCAATACCACATACCACAGTGCCGGGCGTGGTGGCTCACGCCTGTCATCCCAGCACTCGGGAGGCAGAGGCAGGAGGATTGCTGA
>PVIC010046901.1:0-14071 GCA_004025085.1 Thryonomys swinderianus
AGGCAAGCCGCCGCGAACTCAGCAATCCTCCTGTCCCTGCCTCCCGAGTGCTGGGATGACAGGCGTGAGCCACCAAGTCCGGCACTGTGGTATGCGGTGTTGATTGTTGGTGGGCGTGTCTCCACGCCCAGCATTATATGTGGTTACCGAGGATCGAACTCAGGACCTTGCGCTTGTGAGGCAGGAGCCGGAACCACTGAGCTAACCCTCCAGCCCAAAAAATGTTCTCTTAAAAACACAAAAGTTTAGAGAAATTAGGGAGGTACTCATGTATATAGCTAATACAGGACAAAGCCAGAATTGGAACTCAAAGCTCAAACTCAAGCCAGGCCCCTATTTTCTTCCTGGGGATTTAAGTGTCCCATGGCATAGGCCAAAAATTGAGAGCAAAGCTAAATATTTATCCCTTAGTTAATGAATTTCCATTTTAAATTAATTTTGAGCTTTCAGTTACCCAAGTAAGTGATAATATATAAAAATCGTCAACATTGTGTGCTAAGCATAAAAGTAAAGTTTCTACCTTTAATAGCCAGCTAATTATCTGCACCTGACCTCTGATTTTCCAGCAGTCAAGAATAGTATTTTGAGACCCAGTTGACCTAATCTTTCAGATTGCTTGTTGTCATGTGGGATTAAAGACAGTGAGAATGTAGGAACACTATCTCTAAAGCATTGGGCTATGTGAAATACAGCTGATGAGCCATCATTTAGCACTCTGAGATCTGCCTACCTATCAGGTAACCAGGGGCCTCAATATACTAAATCATGTAAATTCAAGGGCAAGTTTAAGCTTTCTTTAGCAAATGAGTCTCTTGTAGGTTAATATTCTCAGTCTTCAGAGATCTGAATATTGAGAACAACAACTTACTTATTTGGTTTAAATTTTAAAAAACGATTTAAAAACTCTGCTTTACAAGGCAGATGACTAGCTTGAAAGTTATGTTTCAGAATCCTATAAAAATCTAGTGTTGTGAGCCTTACATGGTATTTAGAATAATTTAGGGCTTGAAATATATTTTTCCCTAGCATCTTCCTACTTCTTTTTTACTTCTTCCTCTTCCCTGGGACCACAGAGCCAACACACAAGTTGAAGCCACAACACGATCTTAAATTTATGATGCATGTCTTGATTTATTGCCACCGAACTGGAAAGAGTACAAGTGACAGACAATGACGTGTACTGAGGCACACTGGGACATTCTTTTTAGATAGTAGAGACTGGAAATGGTTCCCATGTTAGATGCTGCTTAAAATGCTGCCAACCTGGAAAAAGAGTGCGATGGAAACCTCAACACATAGTTACTGAAAAGTGTCAGATCACCAGCTGCCTCTCTTTCCTGGCTGCCAAATGGAGGAGAAGACTAAAATTTAAGAGAGAGAATCTTTCCAAGTGCTTTGTGGGCAGTATCTACTCGTCTCTAACTAGGGACTCCTGTGTGTCTAACTCTCTCTCTCTCTCTCCTCTTTTCTGGTCAGAGTGATTTCTGTAGTCTAAGGCATGGAAGCCAGCGCTGAGGGCCTCCCACTCTCTGTAGGACAGTGGCCAGGGCCTGAGGCCACAATGCCTTGAAGAACTTAACATCAACATAAGATACCTCACATGGGAAGTATGTATATTTCACCCAAAGTGCGAAGACAAACAGAATTGTTACTAACAGGAGGAAGTGACTGAGATAAATAGCTGAAGAGAGCCATTGAGGTGCTCATAAGATTAAATGGACTTGGAGGTCAGGGATTTAGCTCAGTGGTTCTGGCGTCTGCCTAGTCATTGAGGTGTGTTTTTTTTTGTTTTGTTTTGTTTTGTTTTTTGGAGAGGGCCAACGTGAATGTATCTAGAAGAAAAAGGATTATATAGGAACTGTTTAGAGCAACAGATAAACCGGGCATGGTGGAACATATCTGTAATCCCAGCACTTGGGAGGTTGAGGCAGGTCACCATGAGTTTGAGGCCAGCCTGGGTTACATAGTGAGCTCAAGACCAGCCCAAGCCTCATAGCAAGACTTTGTCTCCAAAACAAAAATAGAGTAACAGGTATGTATGTGCTCAGGTACACACAGCCTAATTCTCAACCTTTACAACTTTCTGAGGGTGGCAACTGAAAGCTCATAAGATTAAATGGACTTGGGGGCCAGAGATTTAGCTCAGTGGTTCTGACGCCTGCCAAGCAAGCAAAGGCCCCTGGTTCAATCCCTGGTAACGCATATCACAATGCCAAGTGTGGTGACTCACACCCACCAGCAATCAGTACCACATACCACAATGCTGAGCATGATACTTCATGCCTGTAATTCCAGCTCAGGAGTCAGAAGCAGGAACATTGCTGTCAGTTCGAGACTTGCCTGGACTATGTAGTGAGCTCAGGGCCAGCCTGAACTATAAAGTGAGACCTTGTATTAAAAAAAGAAAAATTAAGTGGATGTTAAGGATACAAATTACTAGAAGGCTGAACTAGTGCAAAAGTATTAGTCTTCTACCTTTGGCTGTAGCAACCCTTTTTTGTGCTATTCTGCTTGAGATTCCTCTCACTTCATAACTTAGACTGATCTGATGGTAAAGAGGTCATGTAAGAGAGACATAGGAGGAACTTTAGCAAGAGAGAGAGGCTGGAGCCAGCTCTTAGAAGACCAGAGGCCGGGAAATGAATGAATCATGTGAAATGAATGCCTCCTCACTGGTGGGTTAAGGCATCCTTTGGTCAAAGGCTGGAGGAGAATATAACACTCAGAGATTTTTATTTATTTGAGATTGCCACTGATATTTACAGCCTAACATTACCATGTACAGAGCTGTTTGGAAGAAAGAACTTCTATGATTATATGTTGTCTGAAATTCCTCACTGTGTATGGAGGAGACTAGAAGAGGGTTTAAGACTCTTTAAATCCATACATATCATGGTCTGTTTGTGGATCATAAGGGCCCATAGCAAAGTATGGGAGGAATGAAATGAAGTCCCTGTATGGATTTGAAGTTACAGAGACAGGTAATTATGAGTCACCTAGTATCTGGCCGGCTGTGTGCAGACACTACTCCAGTTACATTCTGGGTATGGGCTTATTCTAAATTAAAGTTAAGGAATCTAAAATCATTAGAAGTTAATCTCTCTGTTAGCTTTCCTTTCACAATTTTATGTTTTCACTTACACGTTCATTTCGTGTATTGCAAATATTTTTTAGGAGCAATGAATTAGAAAGAAAAAACTAAAATGTCAGATTAAAACTCCAAGACTCAAGCTATTACCTGAAATCCCAAAGAGCTAATCAAAGCTAACAAAGTAAATATGTTATCACCATATGTTTTTTGAGATACCTTTAAAAAGTGTGAGTCAATGAATAAATTTAGAAAAATTTTATTATTTTGCTCCTTGGGAAATTATACTTCTCAAGCATTTCCTAGATACTGAGTCCAAATGAGCAAGGATGTAAGCCTAAGTAAAAATGAACTGGAATATGTCTATCTAGATTATGAGTAAATAATGATAGGAGAAAGAAAAAAATTTAAACTATTTCTGACAAGCCTTTTTTAAAGTGTTTCACTTAAGAGGCTTAGCACATCTTTCAGTCTGCGGGAGGGAGAGTGTTTTGTCATGCTTGGTCAATTTGTGGCTGGTGTCAATAAACACATCTGACAGAGCAAAACAATGGCAAGGTCAAGGTAGGACCACATTTCTTGACCATTTTTGATAAAATATTTGCAACAGGTCAACACCATGTTGATTTCCCTTGAGAACATGCCAAGTAGCCACAAACTGCAGGATCAGTTTGCAAGCCTGGGTGGATAAAGAGGAGAAGAATGGATGACAGATAATTGAGTATGGTCAAGTGCAAGAAATCGTTTACAAAACTAATTGTTATAGAGGCTGTCTTGTAGCTCAGTGAAGAGTTAACTGTGAATAGATGGTATTCATTGCAGATCAACCTGCTGAGATGTTTGAGGTCGAGAAGATCAACAGGGGTCTGATCCCATTAGAATAAAATGTTATATCCTTCCACTTTCAGAATGCCAGCCTGATTGTGGAATTTGGCAAACAGTTCCAATGTCTGATTATCCAGTTGAGATAACAAAGATCAAAATGAGAGAAGGCAGAAACCTGTTGAACCATGGTTGCATGCCAGGTCATCATGATATTCAAAATAACCTTACAAAATCCCTGTGCAGAGTTCATGAATAAGAAAACCAGGACTCAAGGAGTAATGAAGGCAAAAGTGGAAGTGAGTAGACATATCTAGATGTCTGGATTCATTGAAAACCAAAGAAGCCTATCCAAATGGCCCTTGCTGGCCTTAATTTATGCTAATTGTCTAACAGCAGAGTCTATAGTTTAGGTTTCAATCACTACCTGCCCTCTGTTCCGAATAATGCTTTTGGGTTTTGCCCAGTGATTCTACTACTGTGAAGTAATATTTACTTGTTCTCCCTCACCCCCAGCTGATCACTGCTCCCAAGGCTGAGAACAGCATGTATGTGCAACAGCGTGATGAGTATCTGGAGAGTTTCTGCAAGATGGCCACCCGAAAAATGTCCGTGATCACTATCTTCGGCCCTGTCAGTAACAGCTCCATGAAAATCGACCACTTCCAGCTAGGTTCTCTTAAGAATTTTAATTATGTTTTGTCTTTCTCCTATCTAAGGTGGGACAAACGTTATGGTTATGGGAGGGTCCTTTAAGGATGTCTGGAGGTCTCTTTTGTTTCTGATAATACAGATCAATTGGCCTACTTCCTTACATTGCCATTCTAGGCAGGTTCTAGAACATGTTTCCAGCATTTTAAAATGAAAAATAGGCAAGTGCTTTATTCTTGTCTGAAAGTCAGTAAGGTAGAGGAAGATGAGAAGGGTAACAGAGTGGGGAGAATCAGAGGCATCTAGACCCTTGCTTCTGTCTTGCTGTTGAAGCCGCCAGCGGCCTTTAAACTGCATATGACTCATCTCAGAGGGGACCTGCCAGACCTTTGGAAGTCCTGGACTTTGGCAGGCCTAAGCAGGGAAGTAAGCAGGGTTGAGCAAGGCCGTTAAGCTAAATGAGAAGTCACCAAAAATATGGACTGAACTGCTCCCAAGTCTTTTTGGAAAGCAGAAGAATTTGGCTGAGCTTAGAATTTTCACAATTTTTTATATTAACAGTGCATGTGAGATTCATGAGGCGCACAGCTAAGCGTGGGCAGCTCAGCTCTCATTGCTGTTCTCACGGGAATGTGAAAGCCTTCGTGATTAGTTCAGCCTCATGATTAGAACAACAAAGTCTGACCCACCTCATTCCTTTTGTCATTATTATATCTCTGAAAATTAATTTTTTCAGCAAACTTTATTTCAATCACTTTGCTGATGTTTAGCTATAATGAAAATTCTTCAGAGTATTCCTTACTATTTCATCACATGTATCCTACATTTTGTCATAAAATCCTTTGTGTCTAAACATCTGAAACAATATAAAAATTTTTTTCCTTAACCGGGCATAGTGATGCATGGTTGTAATCCCAGCCCTCAGGAGGATAAAACAGGGGAATCGCTGCAAGTTCAAGACCAGTCTGAAATACATAGTGAGACCCCTGTCTCATAAAAGAAAAAAAACACACTTTCTCTCATCTTTCCCTCTCTTTTCTCTCTCTGTCTATGTATATACATAATATTGTATTAATATTTAAATTCAATACATATGATATTATCTCAGATTTTTCTGTAATCTTGGGAAAGATCAACAATATGTCATGTTAATATCAACTTGATTTCAATCAACTATTTTAGATTTTTACTATACTATTTCTGTATATTTTATTGTGGTAAAAGTACTTAACAAGATCATCTTCCTGACAGTTGTTAACCGTAGGCACAGTGTTGTATAGTCAATCTCTAGAATTTATGCAAGTATTAGTTTTCAGTTATATAGTCTCTCTGTTTTTGAACTTACTTTCCCATGAAATGACTATGAAAGAAAATTAAATAGCTTAATTTCCCATTCCCCATTGTGGTTTAGTGACTGATTTGTGCATGTCTGAGAAGAAAAAGATTTTCTTTAATCAAAACCACAGCAAAAACTATACAAAGAAAAGAAAGATACAAAAGAAATAGATCTGAAAGCAATCAGATTCAAACCCAGATTCAAATAAATATTTCTTGTGTGACCTTAGCAAGTTACGTTTTAAGTCTGATCTTTGAACAGAAAATCATCTATTTCACAGGTTGTCATGAGGATTAAATGAGAAATGTGTACAAAAACCTATCTGGTCATAGGCACTATTACCGTGGGACAGTCACCATCACGACTTGACCTGGCAGGAATCTAAAGGTTAATGAGGGGCTACAGTTGTTACTAATACACTTGCAATGCAAAATAATTATCACTGTTTTATGCTAATTTCAGAATGGTGACTTTTGAAACCTCACAAATGCTCTCCCAGGTCAGACTGCATTACTGCACTTTATAATAAAAGTGAAACCCAAGAGACTAATACGCTAAAGCCACATATTTAATGATTAACAGGGACTCAGCCATTTGTTTCCTGGTGTTCCACATAGCAGCATGAGCCAGTAGGCTTAATTTTATTCCAGATGTCTAGAGAAGTTGTTGGTATTCAGTCCTGAAGCGAGACCGGTATTGGCTAGTGATGAATGTCTTCCTGGGCCAGGTGTCCCAGTGTCAAATGTGCTACCCACCAACTCTTCTGCAAAGTATTTTCATTCCTTACTGCACAGAAGTTTGGAAAAATCATTATATCTTTTACCTCACCCTCTGTATTGTCCTACTGTAAGCATCTGGTGCTGCCTTGGCAGATTTTTAGCACAGTACTGTTGTTTTCTTGACATCTGGATTGAATATGAACTGTAGGGAGGATGAGGTTTTCTTTTCTGCATTACTGGAATTCAGGTATTGTGTTTTGGATGTTTGCCTCACTGAATGGTACCCTGGAACTCATGTGGAGTGGGTGTGGACTGTGTTCTTCATCTAATTCCTGGAAGGCCTTTCTCTCCTGTGTTGTGTCCCAGATTACCCTTATGGGAAGGGCTGTAGCACTTACAGCCAGGACTAGGAGTCAGCTATGGGAAAGTAAGAATTGGCATGAACCACGCTCTCAGTGAACCAAACCCCAGCCCTGTCTGATTTTCAGCTGGAAATCTATCTGATGGCCTTACTTTTCCTCAAAAATAAATCAAGCACTCCCTACTTTTCCAGATTTTTAAATGGATCTTAAAAGTAGATGCCTACATCCAACTACAATGTGAGCAATACTCATCAGCTGGTTGATCTCACTTAAAGTATTTCATCATCAATGACAAACCTACAAACACCAGGAAAACTATCTTAAGCTTTTAGGAATTATTTTAGATAGTTATTTATATAAATTTGCTTGAGCAAATTCAAGCACCTATCTGGTTTTGCCAGGATGGAGTATATTACACACAGGAGTTTAAAATGGCATGACACATGATGCGATTCATTATTGTTAATGTTTAAGACATCAGTTTGGGATAAGATGATTGGTGTGTATGTTGAGGAGATGGATCATAGACAAAGTTTTCAGATAAGAATAAGATATTGGTTCACAGCACTTTGTTGAAGAATGAAAGTGAAGAAGACACAATCGGGCTTTTTCCCTAGCAAAATATACAAATGAGAAATGTTTAACAGTGGTATTTCATCACCAAATTTTTTGTTTGTTTTTGGTTTTTTGAGACAGGGTCTCGCTTTGTAGTTCAGGCTGGCCCTGAGCTCACTATGTAGCCCAGGCAAGCCTGGAACTCAGCAATCCTCCTGCCTCTGCCTCCCGAGTGCTGGGATTACAGGCATGAGCCACCACGCCCGGCTCATCACCAAATTTTAAGGGCTATAAACACACAAGTTATTTTAGAGGGTAAAAGAAATTCTTTGATAATTTCTTTTGGAGGAAGGAAGGTTTGAGGGTAATCGATAACAAAAGAGGTAGAAAAGTTGATGGAGATAAAGCTGATGAAAGTAGAATACAATAACAAGAATGGACAAAATACTGATTTCTTTTTTTATTTTTAATTGAATTCTTTATTGGTACAATTTATATACATCTCAAAATCACATATAACATTGGGAAATTTGTACCAGTAAAATACTGATTTCTTATATGTGAGGAATTCACAGGTGAATTTAAAACCCTTTATAAATAAAAATGCCAGCATTGACTCTGGTCTAAAATTATTATGTCTTTGGTCTTTTGGAAGAAAATTATTCTATGTATAGAAGCTTTACTATCAGCAGGATCCATGAAAATCAAAAAATGCTGCATTCCTTCTTAGGCACTACTAAAAAATTGACCTTTTACCCCCAGCTTTTTTTTTTCAATTGTGATAGGATCCAACAGTTGCTTTCTCTACCTCCTGCTGCTCTGAGCTGGGAGAAGAGGCTGGGCAAACTCTCAGATCTCCAGGTGTCCACCCAACGTTTATTCAGTCTTTGACTATCAGTCATTTTGTGTCCTAGAGACCAAAGAGTCTGTCTCCTAACTTGTTCAGTCATCCTGTCCCACTGCCCTTGCTGCCTGTGATATCAAGCATATCAGTGTCAAGATCAACTTTGAAAGTCAAAGAGCAAAATGTGACTAAGTCAAATGTACAAATCAAGCATTTGAAGAATGTGATAAAGGCATAGTTCTTCCAATTGCTGTCATCAAAGAAGATAGTGTGAGAAATTTTGAACAGTGGGTCGATTTAATAGAGAACCTTTGAAAAGTGAATAGCTTTTTTGGAGGGTAGGAGACAACATACCAAACTATTTTTGTTTTTATTTAACTTTCTAGAGGGATGATACTTGTTCTGGATTTTAAAGTCAAAGATGTATGCAGGTATTTTATCTTCTGAGATAGTCACTCTGTCCTTAGTGTAAGTAATAATCATCTAGAAACTCATTAAATGCAGATCTTCAGACCTCTTAGTAGAGCTTCTGATTCAATTGGTCAAGATGTAATAACTGTTGTTTTAACAAGTATTCCAGATGGTTATGATGAAGGCTGATAGTGGATCATGTTTTGACAAGGAGTTTCTGAAGCTTTGGCAAAGGCTAGAGTGTTGTCATTGATAGAATGACTTGAACTTAGGAAATAGTTTAAGAGGAGAGGAGAAAAAAAGCATAGTTGTCACAGAAAAGTAGCAGTCCTCGATGGAGGCTTTGAACTAAGTGCCTGCCACACAGTTATCTAATATCTCATAATTAGAGTTAATTTTTTCTGCAGTGTCATCGCTGTCTGTAGTCAGTTATGGAAAAGCAAATATTACCACCACTTGAATTTGACACTGGTGTTTGGACTTGCATTCTTTAAGGTAAAGAACCTAGTCAACATCTCATGTTAGGGGTGGACAGAATTTATCTTCCATCTCCTCAGTAAACTTAGATGCAAATGTCATAAAATTTCTGGATCTGTGAATCATTTTAGCTGGTTTAAGAGCACATGGACAATTTATAAGATGTTTCCTAAAGATTTTTTTTCATCTGATACCTGTAACACTTGCTAAGGACTAGATATGGATAATTTATTTTTTTAAGACAGGGTCTTACTTTACAGTTCAGGCTGGCCCTGAGCTCACTATGTAGCCCAGACGAGCCTCAAACTCAGCAATCCTCCTGCCTCTGCCTCCTGAGTACTGGAATTACAAGCACAAACCACCTTTCCTGGCACTGTGATATGTGGTACTGATTGCTGGTGAGCATGAGTCACCACAGCCAGTATTGTTATATGTGCTTACCAGGATCAAACCAGAGATCTTATGCTTGCTTGGCAGGTATCAGAACCACTGAGTAAAATCTCTGGCCCTAGATTTGGGTAATTTTAAAAAGCTGTCTACTCTATGTTGCATTCCCAGATGGGAGACAGCCACTTGTTTACATAGCCCTGATTTATTCAGAATACAGAGCATACCAGAGACCTGTGACCAACGAAGGCAGCTAAAGACAGGAGCCCCCTGGCCTTACGTGTCCCGTCCATAGAACTTGGCCCGTAGTAAATAATGTCTTGTTGTGGAGTTGTCCCATCCTAGTTGGGTCTAGTACAAGACAGAGGATTCATTGTTGTTGGGGCTGTTGTTAGATTTTCCTATTCTGTGCAAGCATAGATAATTTCAGTAGTGTGGGAATGCAGATTTTGTCTCTACTGTGTGGTTGAAATATTTCAGAAAACATTTTTGTTGAAAGAAGGAACTAGACTGTGAAATCATCTTGCCATTCACTAGCAGAACAAAGTTAGCTTGAAGCTTGGTTCTGGATCTTCTCTACCTTGCAGTATGCAGCATTTTGTACAGGGGGAAAAATACTGCACAGGAGTGAATTAAGCTGAGTCATAACCTTCACTTTATTATTAAAAATGTTCCTCAAGCAAGTCAATGCCCTTTTCAGAGTCTGTAATAAAAGGCTCTCTCAGAAACAGAATCTGCATCCCTGAGTTTTGCATGTAGGAGGTTAGTGAGATATAGTCTTACTATCTATGAGAAGAGAGGGATGTAAGTATAGATAAAGGGTGACTTTGAACATCGATATTTTTGGTCTTTTAGGTTCATCCACTTTGAGGCAAGGGAGACAGGTTTTATATTTATTCTTTTCCTCTGCTGCATTAACCATCAGATGAAGTTGTGTGTTGGTTGGGTTTTGAAAAAGGAAGTCTAATCTTTTTCTTGTTTTTCTTTTCTTGAGAGTAGCAAGACTTTGTTGAAAGACAACTTTTATCTGAGAGAGACAGAGGGGGACCAGAAGGTGGGTTACCCTTTGCCTCGTTCCCCAAAGGTGTTTTATTGAGCAAAGCCACAAGGTGAGGCAGGTACCAGTTTTATTTTAAAAAGAGAAAATTTTATATAGGGATCCAGTACTGATACAAAAAAACTCATCTGAAGGTGGAAGGATCTGAATAGTACAGCACAGTGGCCTGTTTGACACAGAGGTAAATATAGATGCTCTTCAATTTGTAATGGTATAACAGCCTGGTGAAACCATTGTGCATTAGAAATATTCTGAGTAAAAATGCAACTAATAATCCCAAGTCACTATAAGCTAAGCTATCATGGCATCAACTATATATCCTCAGGATCACATGACTGAGTGCTGTGGAATTACTGCTGCTGCCCCATATGACGAATGAGTATTAGGAAAGGATCAAAAATTCAGTGTTTGAAGTGTAGTTTCTACTGAGTGTCTATCATATTCTCACTATCAAAAGTGGAAACATTGTTAAGTCTAACCATCATAACTGGAGACAGTAAGGCTGTCTTGTCCTTGGAAATATTAAAATTCTATCCATACATACAAGTCACCATATAACCCAGATTCTTTAATTTTCATTTCTATTGCCTCAGTGACACTTTCAGGAGTCAGCTGAATCACACAGATATCCTTCTGAGGTTTGACGATTGAAGAAATACACAAAGACTTCCATAAATGCAGTCACATTTTGCTTAAAATCATAAGGCATTTTTAATTGAATTCTTTATTGGTATAATTTACATACATCTCACAATCACACGTAACACTGGGGAATTTGTACCAATATATGACACAAGTCACTTCTCATTTTTACCCATATCCCCACCCACCCACACCTCCCCACCCCCTATATACATGCTCTTTTATTTTCTTTCAGAATCATATTTATTACTTCCCCTCATTATATCCCCACACCAAATTTCCCTTGGAAATTTCCCATTCTACAAAGACCATCATACTTTCTAGAGCTCATTTGCATCTACAGGTGCTCATATCATTGAGAAGATCTGGTATTTGCCTATCTGTGATCTATTGATTTCACTCATTAGTGTGTCCTCCAGGTGTATACATTTGCACATAAATGAATCAATCTTGTCATTCTTTATGGCAGAGTAGTACTCCATTTTATTTAAAAACCCACATCTTCTTATGGAGACATCTGGAGGATATACTAATAAGTGAAATCAATAGATCACAGATAGACAATTCTCGGATCTTCTCTTTGGCATGAACACCTGTAGATGCAAATGAGTTCTAGAAAGTAGGACAGCTTTTATAGAGTGGAATATCTCTATAGGAAACTTGGTGTGGGAATGTGATGAGGGGAAGGAATAAATATGATATGGAAAGAAAATAAAAGAGCATGTATAAAGGGGAGAGGAGGGGGGAGTGGGTAGGGATATGGGTAAAAATGAGAATTAACTTATGGCATGTACTGGTACAAATTTCCCAATGTTATATGTGATTCTGAGATGTATATAAATTGTACCAATAAAGAATTCAATTAAAAAAAACCCACATCTTCTTTATCCACTCTCCAGTTGATGGCCATTTGGGTTGTTCCCAAGATTGAGCTATCACAAACTGAGCTGCTATGAACAAGGGTGTACATCTGACTTTCCAATGTGATTTTTTAAATTCTTTTGGGTATATTCCTAGCAAGGTCAAATGGGACACCTAGTCCTAGTTTTCTGAGAAATCTCCACACATATCTCCACAATGGTTGCACAAGTCTACAATCCCACCAACAGTGGAGAAGGGTTCTTTTCTTCCCTCAGCCTCGCCAGCATTTATTGTTGAATGATTTTGTGATAGCAGCCATTCTTTGTGGAGTGAGATGAAATCTCAGTGTTGTTTTCATCTGCATTTCTTGAATGACCAGTGATGTTGAACATTTCTTCATGTTTCTTAGCTGCTTTGGCTTCTGCCTCTGAGAAGTATCTGTTCATTTCAGATGCCCATTTTTGAATTGGGTCTTTAAACGTGGGGAGGCTGATCTCTTTGAGTTCTTTATATATTGTAGATAATAGCCCCTTGTCTGAGAAACAGCTAGTAAAGATTTTCTCCCATGTTGTTGGTTGTCTTTTAGCAGTGCCAGTGACTTCTTTTGCTGTGCAAAAGCTTTTCAGTAGGATGAGGTCCCATTTGTTGATTCTTTCTGCTAGTTCTTGTGCTATAGAGGGTTTATTCATGAAGTCTCTGCCTAAGCCAATGTCTCCAAGAATTTTACCTACTGTTTTCCAGCAGGCTTATTGTTTCTGTTTTAATGTTTAAGTCTTGTATCCATTGTGAGTTTAGTATTGTGCATGGTGAAAGAGATAGGTCTAGCTTTAGCTTCTGGCAGTTTGAAGCCCAGTTTTTCCAGCACCATTTGTTAAAGAGGCTGTCTTTCTTCCATTGAGGATGTTTGGCTCATTTGTCAAAGAGAAGGTGGCTTAGTGTATCCGGGGTTGTTTCTGGATCTTCTAATCTATTCCACTGGTCCTCAGGTCTGTTACTTTGCCAGTACCATGCAGTTTTTATCACAGTGGCTTTATAGTAGAGTTTTAAGTTGGGGATTTTGATACCCCCTGCCATGTCGTGGTTGCTTAGAATTGCTTTTGCTATTCTAGGTTTCTTGTGTTTCCAGATGAATTTTTGTATTATTTTCTCTAGCTCTGTGAAGTATACCATTGGAATTTCAATTAGAATTACATTGAATCTGTACAGTAGTTGTGGGAGTATAGCCATTTTGATGATGTTGGTTCTCCCAGGAACAAGGGATATTTTTCCACTTTCTGATTTCCTTTTCTACCTCGTTTTTCAGAGTCCTATAGTTTTCAGAGTAGAGGTCGTTCACTTTCTTTGTTAGGTTGATTCCTAGATATTTCATTTTTCTGGGTGCTACTGTGAAAGGGATTGACTCCCCAATTTCTCTTTCAGTGAGTCTGTTGTTTGTGTAGACAAAGGCTGTTGATTTCTGAGCATTAACCCTGTATCCAGCAACACTACCAAATCTGGTAATTAAGTCTAGTAGTCTTTTGGTTGAGTTTTTAGGATCCTCCAGCTAGAGTATCATATCATCTGCATATAATGATAGTTTAACTTCATTTTAAAAACTGTATTATGAATAGCATGACCTTTTTGTACCCAAAACGAATTTGTAACTATGTCTGAGCATACATATTTTTTTGTATAGTCATAACATGTTCACTGAATTCTAGAATTGTACACTAAAGAAAAAGAACAGATACAGATTTTTCAAATTTATGAGAGAGGAAATAAAACTTAATGGAAGTATCTGAGTCTACGGAGTTAGGGTGAAGGCTTGTTCCCTGACAGCACTGGCTGCCTCCCCCTCCTCCTCCTCCTCCTCCTCCTCC
>PVIC010046902.1:0-14080 GCA_004025085.1 Thryonomys swinderianus
CTATAGGACTCCAAAAGGCTGTGGCATAAAAATATCTACACCTAGACATACAATCATCAAGGTTCCAGATACACAACAAAAGAATGAAATACTGAAAGCAGCTAGAGAAAGGAAGAAAATTACCTACAAAGGGAAGCCCATTAGGATCACAGAAGTTTTTTCAACACAAACACTCAATGCAAGGAGAGCCTGGAGGGAAACATTTCAAGCATTGCAGGGAAAAACCTCCAACCTAGACTGATGTATCCTGCAAAGCTATCTTTCAGAATAGACAGGGAAATAAGACACTTCCATGATAAAGAACACCAGAAGAACTTCACAGATATGAAACCTGCACTCTAAAAACATTCTAAAGAACATCTTGGAAAAAAATACAGAAAATTCCATACCTACAAGGCCTAAAAGAGTGAACTCACTGGGGTAAACAAAAAACTGAATGGAAAAGGGGGAAAGTAAGGAAGAAAAGAGTCAAGAACAGGGAAACATGGCAGCTCTAAATCTGTTCATATCAGTCATAACCATTAATGTCAATGGACTCAATGGGCCCATTAAAAGACACAGACTAGCAGATTGGATCAAGAAGCAAGATCCTATAATCTGCTGCATACAGGAAACACACCTAATTCAGAAGGAAATACATAGATTGAAAATAAATGGTTGAAAAACAATCCTGCAAACCACAGGAAACTGCAAAAAAGCAGGTGTGGCTATCTTGTGTTCAGATAAAATAGATTTCAAACACAGAACTGATTAAGAGAGATAAAGAAGGTCACTATATTCTCATACAGGGAGCTATCCAAGAGAAAGAAATAACAATCATAAATATTTATGCACCAAACTCTAATGTGCCCAACTATATAAAACAAATATTAGTGGGCATGAAAAGCCAGATAACCACTAATACAACAATAGTATGGGACTTTAATGCAACACTGTCACAAATTGACAGATCAACTGGACAAAGAATCAATAAGGAAATACTTGAGCTAAATCAAACTTTTGAGCAAATAGACTTAATAGATGCCTACAGAATATTTCACCCTACAAAGTCAGACTATATATTCTTCTGAGCTGCTCATGGATCATTCTCCAAAATAGATCACATCCTTGTCCATAGAACAGGCTAAGTAAATGCAAAGGAATTGAAGTTATCCCCTGCTTACTATCAGACCATAGTGCCTTGAAACAAGCTGAATAGCAAAAGAAATTCCAAGATCCTCACAAACACATGGAAATTGAACAACACTCTGTTGACCAACCAATGGGCCACAAAAGAAATTAAAGAAGAAATTAAACAGTTTCTACAACTAAATGACAACTTCAGTACAACATATAAGAATTTATGGGACACAATGAAAGCAGTTCTATGAGGGAAATTCATAGCAGTGAATGCCAACATTTGGAAAATAGAGCAAACTGAAGTAAACAATCTAATGATGAACCTCAAACTATTAGAAAAATAGGAGCAAGACAAACCCAAAGCTCATACTAGGGAGGAAATTATAAGGATCAGAGCAGAAATTAATGCAATGGAGACAAAGAGAACAATACAAAGAATCAATGAATCAAAGAGTTGGTTCTTTGAAATGATAAACAAAATTGACAGGCCCTTAGCCAACCTTATCAAACAATGGAAGGAAAAGGCTCAAATCCATGCTATTAGGAATGAAAATGGGGAAATCACCACAGATCCAGTGGAAATCCAATGGAGAATAAACAAATTTGAAAATTTGCACTACAAAAAGATGAAAAATCTAGAAGAAATGGATAGATTCCTAGACACAGGTGAACCTCCAAAGCTGAACAAAGAGGACAAAATAATGTTAAACAACCTCATATCTATCTGTGAAATTGAAAATGTAATAAAAAACCATCAACAAAGAAAAGCCCTGGCCCTGATGGCTTCACTGCTGAATTCTACACAACTTTTAAAGAGGACTTAATGCCACTACTTCTGAATCTTTTTAATGATATTGAAAGGGAAGCAGTACTCCCCAAATCATTCCTGCTCCCAAGTAAACAATCTAATGATGAACCTCAAACTATTAGAAAAATAGGAGCAAGACAAACCCAAAGCTCATACTAGGAAGGAAATTATAAGGACCAGTACTCTCATTTCAAGGCACTTCCAAAACTCCCAGTACTCCCAAAACCATTATCTTGATTCCAAAGGCATTACATTTGATTCCAAATTTTTAAAAATAAAATTGAGTATTATTCTGCCATAAAGAAGGAGAAGATTGATTCATTTATGTGCAAATGGATACACCTGGAGGACACGCTAATGAGTGAAATAAATAGATCACAGATGGGCAAATACCAGATCTTCTCTTTGATATGAGCACCTGTAGATGCAAATGAGCTCTAGAAAGTATGACCTATGACAGCTTTTGTAGAATGGGGATTTTCCAAAGGATATTTGGTGTGGGAATGTAATGAGAGCAAGGAATAAATATGATTCTGAAAGAAAATAAAAGAGCATGTATATAGGGGGTGGGGAGGTGAGGTGGGTAGGAATATGGGTAAAATGAGAATTAACTTGTGTCATATATTGGTGCACATTCCCCAATGTTATGTGTGATTGTGAGATGCATATAAATTGTACCAATAAAGAATTCAATTAAAAAAAAGAAGCCAAACGTCCTCAATGGAGGAAAGACAGTCTTTTTAACAAATGGTGCTGGAAAACTGGGGTTTAACCCACCAAAAACTAAAGGTAGACCTATTTCTTTCACCATGGATTCGAGACTTAAACATTAAAATGGACACAATAAACTTGCTGGAAAACAGGTTAGGTAAAACTCTTGGAGATAATGGCTTAGGCAGAGACTTTATGAACAAAACCTCTATAGCATGAGAACTAGCAGAAAGAATCAACAAATGGGATCTCATTCTACTGAAAAGCTTCTGCGCAGCAAAAGAAACTACTGGGGCAGCTAAAAGACAACCAACAACCTGAGAAAAACATGTTTACTAGCTGTTCATCAGACAAAGGGCTACTATCTAGAATACATAAATAACTTAATGAAATTAATCTCTCCAAGTTTAAATACCCAATTCAAAAATGGGCATCTGAAATGAACAGACACTTCTCAGAGGCAGAAATCAAAGCAGCCAAGAAGCATATGAAGAAATGTTCAACATCACTGGTCATTTGAGAAATGCAGATGAAAACAACACTGAAATTTCATCTCACTCCACAAAGAATGGCTGCTATTGCAAAATCAAACAGCAATAAATGCTGGCGAGGCTGCGGGAAGAAAGGAACCCTTTTCCACTGTTGGTGGGATTGTAGACTTCTGCAACCATTGTGGAGCTCAATGTGGAGATTCCTCAGAAAACTATGACTAGAGGTCCCATTTGACCCTACCATTCCCCAGCTAGGAATATATCCAAAGGAATTAAAAGAATCATATTTTAATGTCGTATGTACACCCATGTTCATAGCAGCTCAGTTTTGGCTAGTTCAATCTTGGAAACAACCAAGATGCTCATCAACTGGAGACTGGATAAAGAAGATGTGGTGTTTAATAAAATGGATTGTTACTCTGCCATATAGAATGACAATTTTCATTCATTTATGTGCAAGTGAATACACCTTGAGAACACACTAATAAGTGAAATAAATAGATCCCAGATATGTAAATATCACATATTTTCTCTGGTATGAGGACCTGTAGTTGTGAATGAGTTCTAGAATATATGATAGATTTTGTAAAATAGGAAATATTCAAAGGGAATGTAATGAGGTGAAAGAATAAATATGATTTTCAAAGAAAAAGAGATCACATGTATATAAGGGGTGGGGGGGGCTGTGGGTGGGTAGGGATATAGGTAAAATGAGAAAAAAGTTCTGTCATATACTGGTACAAACTCCTGAATGTTGAGTGTGGTTTTGAACTGTATATAAAATTACCAATGAAGAATTAAATTTATAAAAAAGACATAAAGTGGTAAAATGAATTAAGAAGCAAGATTCAATAATATACTGTATAGAAGAAACAACTAATTCTGAAGGAAACCCATAGACAGAAAGAAAGTAAAAGGATGTAAAACAATTCTCCATGTGACAAAAAACTGTGAAAAAATCAGGAATGGCTATCTTACTTGTAGATTTCAATCCAAAACTAATTAAGACAGACAAAGAAAGTCACTGCATCCTCATATGGGGAACAACCTAGGAGGAAGAAATGACATTCATAAATATTTATACACCAAATGCTAGGGCAACCAACTATATAAAACACATAGATAAGCACTGATACAATAATGGTAGGGGACATCAGTACCCCATTGTCACAAATAGAACAAATGAACAAAAAAATCAACAATGAAATACTAGAACTGAAGCAAACTTTTTAACAAATGGAATTTATAGACTTCAACAGAGTATTCTACCCCAGAAAATCAGAATGTAATTTCTTCTTAGCTGCATATGGGTCATTCTCCAAAATAGAACACATACTAGTACATAGAATATGTTTAAGTAAATGAAAATAACTGAAGTTATCCCCTGTATACTGTCAGACCATAATACCTTGAAATTGGAGACAAATAGCAGGAGAAATCTGGAGATCCTCACAAATACATGGAAACTGAACAATGCTATCTAGAACAACCGATGGTTCATGGAGAAGTTAGAAAATAATTTAGAGTTTCTACAGTTAAATGACAATGACAGTACAACACACAGAATCTGTGGTATACAACAAAAGCAGTTTTATGTGGGAAATTCATAGCAGTGAATGCCCACACTAGGGAAACAGAGTGAGCTCAGACAAACCACCTCAAGCAACTAGAAAAAGAACAAGACAGACTCAAAGATCCTAAAAGGGAGGAAATCATAAAGATTAGAGCAGAAATTAATGCAATGGAGACTAAGAGGAAGATACAGAAAATCAATGAATCTAAGAGGTAGTTCTTTGAAAAGATAAATGAAATTGGCATACCCTTAGCCAGCCTTATCAAGAAAGGAAGAAGAAGGTTCAAATCCCATTAATAATGAAAATCCCATTAGTAATGAAATGGATGAAATCACAATAGGCCAAGCAGAAATACAGTGTATAATTAACATCTACTTTGAGAACCTTTACTCAGCTAAGGATTTAACTTACACTGCACCTACCATGAGAGCACAAGGGCCCCAGTTGGAACTCCAGTACTACAAAAACAAAACAAACAAACAAAACCCGCATCCATTATTTGTATCCAAATAAAATGGAAAACACATAAAAAAATGAAATGGACAGACTCCTAGACACAATTGAACTATCAAAGTTGAATGAAGAAGATATAAAAATCCTAAACACTCCAATATCAATCAGTGAAATTGAAAATGTAATAAAAAGCCTATGGACAAACAAAAGTCACTCTCCTGATGGCTTTACTGATGAATTCTACAAATCATTTACAGAAAAGCTAATGCCTCTATTGCTCAAACTCTTTAATGAAATTGTAAGGGATGCAATACTCTCAAATTCATTCCTTGCAGCATTCATTATCTTGATTTCAAAAGGAAAGACTCAACCAAAAAAGAGAACTATAAGCCAGTCTCCTTAACAAACATAGATGCAAAAGTACTCAATAAGATATTGGCAAACAGAATACAGAGAATCACTTAGAAGATCACTTGACCAAGTTGGATTCATCTCAGGAATACAAGGATTGTTCAACATATGAACAAAGTCATGGACAAAAACCATGTGATCATCTCAACAGATGAAGAAAAAGCATTGAAGAAAACCCTACACCTACTTATGATTAAAACCTTACAGAAAACTGGAAAGAAGGTCTTTATCTTAATCTGATAAAAGCTATTTATAAAAGCCAACAGCTAGCATCGTACTAAATGATCAAAAACTGAAACCTTTCATGCTAAGATCAGAAAAAAAGATGAGGATGTCCAGTATATCACTCCTGTTCATTATAATTCTGTAAATATTAGCCACAGCAAATAGACAAGAGAAGGAAATAAAAGCAGTAAAGACAGGACAGGAGGAATTTAAATTGTCATTATTTGCTGATGACATAACACTCTACATAGTAGACCCCCAAAACTCAACCAAAACATTGTTAGACTAAATCACCAAATTTAGTAGCATAGCGGGATACGAGATCAGTGCTCAAAAATCAACAGACTTTGGATACAGAAACAACAGACTCACTGAGAGAGAAATTGGGGAATCAATTCCTTTCAAAATAACATCCAAAAAAATGAAATACCTAGGAGTCATTCTAACAAAGGAGGTGAAAGACCTCTACTTTGAAAACTACCACACTCTGAAAACGGAGATTGAAGATGACATCAGAAAATGGAAAACATCCTTGTTTCTGAATAAGAAGATCCAATACTATCAAAATGGCCACACTTCCAAAACTGCTATATAGATTTAATGCAGTCCTGACTGAAATGCCAACAGCATATTTCACAGGTCTAGAAAAATTAATCCAAAAACTCATCTGGAGCCAAAAAAGACCTAGAAGAGCAAAAGCATTTCTAGGCAACAAAAGCAAGCAGATTCAAGGATGAATGGAATTGATTTGAAAAGCACAATTCCAGACATACTAAGCCACCTCATCTTTGACAAAGGAACCAAACACCCTCAATGGACAAAAGATAGCTCCTTTAATTAATAGTACTGGAAAAACTAGGTTTCAGCTTGCCAAAGATGAAAACTAGACCTACCTCTTTCACCATGCACTAAACAAAATGAAGTGGATCAAAGGTCTAAATATTAAAACAGAAACCATAAACTTGCTAAAAGATAGGTAGAACTCTTGGAGATATTGGTGTGGGGAAAGACTTTATTAACCAAACTTCAGTAGCATGGAGCTAACAGAAAGAATCAACAACAGGGATCTAATCTTATTAAAAAGCTGCACAGCAAGAGAAAACACCAACAGAGTGTAAAGACAACCTACAATTTGGGAAGAAAATTTTACCAGCTGTACCTCAGATAAGGGTCTACTATTTAGAATATATAAAGAACTTCAAAAAATCAGACCCCCACATTTAAAGACCCAATTAAAAAGTGAGTCTTTGAGATGAGCACATATTTTTCAGAGGAAGACGTAAAAGCAACAAACATATGAAAACACTTCAACATATCTGGTATTTGAGAGATGCAAATGATAAAAAATTTGAGATTCCATCTTACTCCAGAAAGAATGGCTGCTATCACAAAATCAACCAACAACAATTATTGGCAGGGATATGAGGAGAAAGAACCCTTCTTCACTGCTGGTGGGCATGTAGACTGGTGTAACCACTGTGGAAATCAGTGTGGAGATTCCTCAGAAAAATAGGATTAGAGGTGTTATTTGACCACTCTAGTCCCCTGCACATGAAAGGTATACACATGAAAGAATGGAAAGCATCATATCACAGTGACATATGTTCTTAGCAGCTCAAGCTATAATTGCCAAGTATTGGGAACAGCCCAAGTGCCCATCAGCAGAGACTGAATGAAGAAGATAAAGTTTTTAAAAATAAAATGTAGTATTACTCGGCCATAAAAAGGATAAATTAGAAATGTTTATAGATAAATGGATTTACCTTCAAGTCATACTAATAAGTGAAATAAATGGCACAGTTATGAAAATAGAGAAATATCATTTCTCTAATGTGAGAACCTGAAGGTATAAATAAATTCCAAAATATATGATAGGTATTGTGAAATAGGAAGAAATTGTTCAAAGGGAAACAGTGTAGGTGGGGACAGGAGGAGGCAAAGAAAGAAAAAAAATTGATAGTAAAAAAGGAAAAATGGAAACAAAGCTTATGTAGATGGGAATTGGTGGATTGAAGGGAGGGCAGAGGAATGGAAAAAATAAGAATGAAGATAAATCTGTACAGGTGAAAATTCCCAATGAGGAATGTGATCATAATATGTTCTTAATAAACTCAATTTATTAAAACAAAGCAATATAGACTATACCAACATACAGCTAATTTTCTAATAAGTGCAGATAAGATTTATTAAAGAATCATGGAAAAATTGAAATTGAAATTAAGATAAATTTATTAAAGTAGGACATAATTTTATTTAAAAAGAATAATAAGCAAGACATAGATAAATGAATGCACATTGAGGATAAACTCTTAAGTCAAATAAATAGGGCACACATTGTAAATACAAAATAATTTTTCTGGTGTGAGAAGAAAAGTGTAAATGAGAGCCAGAATGTATAATAGATATTGTGAAATAGGAAGAAAATGTTGAAGAGTAAAGAGGAACAAGGAAGGGGAGGTGGGAGAAGGGAAAGAAGGGAAAGATAAAAAGTATGAGAAAAGAAGGTAAAACCAGGGAGGGATGGAAGGGCATAATTCTGTCCTATTTATTTCACTTATGAGTATGTCCTCAAGTTATGTCTATTTGAGTATAAAGGAGTCGAATTCATCATTTTTAATGGCAGGGTAATACTCTATTTTATTTTAAAAAGAACACATATTCTATATCCAGTCTCCTGTTGATGGGCATTTGGGTTGTTTCCAAGATTTAGCTATCACAAACTGAGCTGCTATAAACATGGGCACACGTATGTCACTGTGATATGAAGCTTTTAATTCTTTTTTGCATATATCTAGCAGGGAAAGAGAAGGGTCAAATGGGACCTCTGATCCTATTTTTTTGAGGAGTCTACACACTGATCTCCATAGTGATTGCACCAGTCTACATTGCCACCAACAGTGGAGAAGTGTTCTATTCTCCCCCCAGCCGCACCAGCATTTGTTGTTGGTTGGTTCTCTGATAACAGCCATTGTTTGTGGAGTGAAATGAAATCTCAATGTCATTTTCATCTGCATCCTTCAAATGACCAGTGATGCTGAACATTTCTTTCATGTGTTTCTTGGCTGCTTTTACTTCTTCCTCTGAAAAGTATCTCTTCATTTCACATGTCTGTATTTGAATTGGGTCTTTAAATTTGGTGGGGTTGATATTTTATAAATCCTTATATACTCTGGATAGTGGTTCTTTGTCTGAGAAAGCTGGTAAAAATATTTTCACATATTGTCAGTAGTCTTTTTGCTTTGCTGGTGGTTTCTCTTGCTGTGCAGAAGCTTTTTAATAAGATGAGATCCCACTTGCTGTTTCCTTCTGTTAGATTTCATGCTGCAGAGGTTTTGTTCTTAGTCTTTCCCTATGCCAGTGTCTCCAAGAGTTTCCCCTAACTTGTTATGCAGCAGGTTTTGTGTTTCTGTTTTAATATTTAGGTTTCAAATCCACTTTGATTTTAGTTTAGTGCATGGTGAAAGAGATAGACATAGCTTTAGTCTTTGGCAAGTTGAAGCCCAGTTTTTCTAGCACCGTTTGATAAAGAGGCTGTCTTTCCTTCACTGAGGATATTTGGCTCCTTTGTCAAAGATGAGGTGGCTTAGTGTTTGTGGAGTTGTTTCTAGATCTTTTAATCTATTCCACTGATAGGTCTGTTACTTTGCCAGTACTATGCTTTTTTTTTAAAATCACAGTGGCTTTGTAGTATAGTTTCAAATTGGGGATTGTGCTACCTGCTGCCATATCCTTGTTTCCTAGAATTGCTTTTGCTATTCTAGGTCTCTTGTGGTTTCAGATAAATTTTTGGATTGTTTTCTCTAGATCTGTGAAATATACTGTTGGGATTTTAATCAGCATTGCACTGAATTTGTACAGAAATTGTGGGAGTATAGTTTTTGTTGATATTGGTTCCTTCTACCCAGGAACAAAGGATGTCTTTCCAATTTCTGATATCCTTCTCAATCTGCTTTTTCATAGTGTTGTAGTTTTCAGAGTAGAGATCTTCCACCTCCTTTGTTAGACTGATTCCTGGACATTTCATTTGTTTTGGATGCCATTGTGAAATTTATTCCCAAGTTTCTCACTTGATGAGTTTGTTGTTCATGTATAGATTTTTGAGCACTAACCATGTATACAGCTACACTACTAGATTTCTGGATTAAGTCTAACAGTCTTTTGGTTGACTTCTTAAGATCATCTATGTAGAGAATCATGTCATCAGCAAATAATGACATTTTAGTTTCTTCCTTACCTATCTTTATTCCTTTTATTTCTTTCTCTTGTCTAATTGCTGTGGCTAATTTTTTAGGTACTAAATTGAACAGGAGTGGTGAGAGGGGACATCTTTGCTTTATTCTTGATCTCAGTGTTAAAGGATTTAGTATTTGACCATTAAGTGTGAAGCAGACTGTTGGTTTCTCATAAATAGCTTTTATTACTTTGAGATGAAGTTTGTCTATTCCAGTTTTCTGTAGGGTTTTCATCATGACTGGATGTTAGATTTTGTCAGATGATTTTTCTGGATGTACTGAGGTGACCATATGGTTTTTGTCTTTGGGTCTGTTAATAATAGTATATTACATTTATTGACTTATGTATGTTGAACCATTCTTGCATCCCCGGGATGAATCCAACTTGGTTGGGGTGTATGATCTTCTGGATGATTTTCTGTAATCTGTTTGGGAGTCTCTTATTGAGGATTTTTGCATCAATGTTCAGTAGGGAGATTGGCCTATAGTTCTTTTTCGTTGGGTCTTTCTCTGCTTTTGGAATCAAGGTAATGGTTGCTTCCAGGAATGAATTTGGGAGTGTTGCTTCCCATTCAATTTCATTAAAGAGTTTGAACAGTAGAGGAATTAACTCTTTAAAAGTTTTATAGAATTCAGGAGTAAAGCCATCAGGAGCAAGATTTTTGTTTGTCCGTAGGGTTTTTATTACATTTTCAATTTCACATATTAATATTGTGATTTTTAACATTTTTATCTCTTCTTCATTCAACTTTGGAAGTTCCTGTATCTAGCAACCTACCCATTTTTTCCATCTTAATGGAGTACATATGTTCAATGTATGTGTTTATTATCCTCTGGACTTCTGGATCTGTTGTGGTTTCCCCCTTTTCATTCCTGAATGCATGGATTTGAGCCTTTTCCTTCCTTTGTTTGACAAGATTGGATAAAGGTTTGTGAATTTTGTTTATACTTTTGAAAAACCAACTATTTGATTTGTTGTTTTTTTGTCTTGTTCTTTTAGTCTCCATTGAATTAATTTCTGCTCTGATCTTTATAATTTCCTGCCTAGTATGAGCTTAGGTTTTGTCTTACTTTTTCTTCTCTAGTATCTGGAGGTTCAGCATTTGGTTATTTATTTTAGCTTAATGTGTTTTCCTGGTGTGCACATTCACTGCTATAATTTCTTAAGTAGAACTGCTTTCCTTATGTCCCATAAATTCCTGAATATTATACTGGGATCATCATTTAATTGTAGAAACTGTTTAACTTCTTCTGTAACCCATTAGTTGTTCGGGATAGTGTTATTTTCCATGTGTTTGCATCTTGGAATTTCTTTTGTTATTCAGCTCCAATTTCAAGGCACTATGGTCTGACAATATACAGGGGATAACTTCATTTCCTTTGCATTTACCTGAACATGTTCTATGAATTAACATGTGGTCTATTTTGGAGAACGAACCATGAGCAGCTGAGAAGAATATATATTCTGATTTTGTGTGATGAAATACTCTGCTGACATCTATTAAGTCCCTTTAAGAGTTTGATTTGGTTTGAATATTTCCTTATTGATGTTTTTGTAAAGTCAGTCTGTCTATTTGTTACAGTGGGGTATTGATGTCCCCTGCTACTCTTGTATTAGTGCTTATCTGACTTTTCATGTCCATTAATGTTTATTTTATATAGTTTGGCACACTAGAATTTGGTGCATAAATATTTACAAATGTCATCTCTTTCTCTTGGATTGTTCCCTGTATGAGGAATTAATGTTCATCTTTGTCTCTCTTAGTCAGTTTTGGTCTGAACTCTACTTTGTCTGGAAATGGGACAGCCATTCCTGCTTTTTTGAAGTTTCCTTTCTTCTCTGTCCTGGGTCCTAGCTTCCTAGTCTTACACGAGCACTTATCTTTCTGGCCCTTGTTCTGGTGGGTGATTGTTTGTATAAGGGCAGGACCTTAGTTCTCAGGCTACAAGGCCTAGGAGTTCCTGAGAGACTCCTCAACCCTGAAGCGCTGGGCTCCCCCACCCATGTGCTCACAGAGGTCTCAGAATAACATGGAGAATTGGTGTCACCATTCCCTTGCTAGTGTGAAGGCTGTCCCACTGAACCTTTCTCTCTGGTTCTTTAGCTGTAGGGAGGGGATGCCAGAAGAACCGTTGATTTTTTTGAACAGTGTTTTGGTTTCAATTTCTTTGACTTCTACTCTGATCTTTATAATATTCTTCCTTGTACTAGCTTTGGGTTTGGATTATCATTGTTTTTGTTGGAGGTGCATCTTTAGGTCACTTATTTGGTTGTGCTCTATTTTCAAGATATGAACATTCAGAGCTATAAACTTTTCTCAGCACAGATTTCACTGTCTTTCAAAAGTTCTACCATGTTTTCATTATCATTTATTCCTATAAACTGTCTTATATCTTCTTGACTTTCTCTGTAACTCATTGATTATTGAAAAATAGATTATTTTTTGTGCTTTTGCTTAATTTCTATGTTTTCTTTCACTACTGATTTCTAGTTTCATTGTGGTGTATTCTGATGCGCTGGTATAATTTAATTTCTTTTGCATTTACTGCATCTTGCTTTGTTGGATAGAAAGTGTTCTATTTTGGAGAAAGCTCTATGTGCTGCTGAGAAGAATGTATTTTCTGCTGTCACTGGATGGAATACATTCTAGGTATCTATTAAGTTCACTTGTTTGAATGCATTAATTTACTTCACTATCATTATATTTATGTTTAATCTGATCTTTTATGTGCAGTGATTTTTTAAAAAAAACTTTCCACTATTCTTTGGTGCATGTGTCTGTATAATTGTTACTTTTTCATGCCAGATTGTTTTCTTTATTAACATATAGTGACCCTGTTGATCAATTTTGAATATTGGATAGATTAATGTGTCTTTTTCCAGTTTTTGTTGCATGAACTACTATTTTCTATACTTTCAATTTTAGTCTGTGAGTTTCTTCTTTGGGTTAAACATATCTCTGGTGTACAGCATATTATAGCGGACATCTTGCCTAGTACTAGTGGGCTATGACTGGAACATCCTTCTTGCCTTCCCTAATTCAGCTATGCTGTTTCATGTCAAGAGTTAGATCAAAACACTACATGATTCAAAGTGGGCACATCAGGTAGCAGAGTTGGGTTAGTATTGCTTTTTTGCTAATGGCTGTCACTGAAGCTTAGGTCCTGGTCTGTGAAGTAATAGGATTCTGCTGAGTTCTATGCAGCTGAGGTCAATATGACCCCAATTAAAATTCTTTACCTTAAATTATGTCTTCTCACTGACTTTGTGGGTTACTTGCGAATTGTATTTGATCACGGTAGCTATTCATTCTATTCAAACAATATAAGAAATGCTTACTCCCTAACAGTCCTGACTATTGCTATCATGCCAGGTGATGAGCAGTACTTCATTAGATGCCTACAAAACATACCTTGGTACCTATTCCTTCCCTCAGTTGTATTTGATAAAAGCTGGATGCACTTGGGAGCCCTTGTTTTTGTTACCCAGAGTAACAATGACAAGATTCCAAGACCAGCTTCACTCTAAGTCTAGTTTCCTGTCTTGATTTTATCATCTTGTGTTGTAGTGGCTCTCAGGAGGCCAGGAACCACTTCAAGCGTTCTGGCAATGCCCCTTTTCCATTTCCTCATAGCATATTGTTGGATTTTGTTTCTCAGTTCATTCTGCTATGTCATTTGATTAGGGAATTAAGGGCATTCATTTTGACAGTATTACTGACAGGTATTAATTTGTTACTATAATTGCCTTATTTTCCACTTGTTGATTCCCTCTTTTCCCTTCTACTTCATTGCTCACTTTCCACAGTGTATTCACTCTATCGGATCTTTCCTCATTATCATCCTCATTGTCTCTTTCTAGGATATTCTTGAGAGTTTTTTGGAATGCTGGTTTGGTGGTCATGGAAATCATACTCTTTTTCATGAAAATATGGTATTTGTCCTTCGATGTTGAAAGGGAGCTATGCAGGAGATATCAGTCAGTGGCCACTTCTGCTGCCCATATTTTGGAGAAACTTCTTATTCTCCTGAATATTGTATTCTTTTTATGGGCTT
>PVIC010046903.1:0-14079 GCA_004025085.1 Thryonomys swinderianus
CCGGAGGGTTAGCTCAGTGGTTCCGGCGCCTGCCTCGCAAGCGTAAGGACCTGAGTTCGATCCCCGGTTACCACATATAATGCTGGGCGTGGTGGCTCATGCCTGTAATCTCAGCACTCGGGAGGCAGAGACAGGAGGATTGCTGAGTTCGCGGCGGCTTGCCTGGGCACCATAGTGAGCTCAGGGCCAGCCTGAACTATAAAGCAAGACCCTGTCTCCAAAAAGCAAAAAAAAAAAAAAAAAAGCAAAAAAAAAAAAATGCCAAGCACACTATGTGAATCGTGCTAAAAGTAACCATCAATCCAACAAGAGGAGAAAATTCTTTTTCATCATCATTCATATGCATCAAGCCACTACTGATTCACATTCTTTGGAAAGAAACAATCCAAACTGCAGTCCGTCAGTCCCCTGAGAAGCTTACAAAATCCCGGGCTCACTGACGGGCATCCTGAATTAGCACTGCAGAGGATGGAAAGAATACTCTAGATTTTCAAGTCAGCCTTGTTTTTGAGAAAGTAGCTGGTAGGAGGGAACTCTCAGCGTGTCCTTCTGCAGTTACTGGTGAGTCATTTTCAAACGGGCAGTGGCAGCACCTTAGCCTGCAGGTTAAGGTTGTCCCTGTCTTGACTTACTTCACCGGGAGCAGCGGTTCTCGGCCTCTTACCTATGTGCTGCCCGTACATGTGGTAGAAGAAGCTGAAGCAGTACGCAGTGTGCGTGGGTCCGTACGGGTTTTTGGGAGCGATGCTGAAGACGGGGCTGAGAAGCCGGGCCTTTTCTCCTTCCAATCTGGGCCGCGATGTCTCGATGTACATGTAGAAACCTTGGAACGGGCCAAAGAAGATGCGCACACATGTTCTGTCATGACACAGTCCCAAACCATGGCGGAGTCTGAGTTCGCGCCCAGAATAAAAACTCATACCAAGGTTTACCTTCACTTATAACACTGGACACGTAAACACAACGGACAGTGACTTCAGCACAATAAACCACCTCTCTAAAGGTAAAATATGCAAAGGTGAGAGAAACTGGAATTTTATACTTGCATTATCAACATAAAATGTTTGGATCTGTATAGGTCAGTAACTGTCTAGAAATCTTAAAACACACCAGTTGTTGATTCTGTATAAAAACATGGTTTAGTGCACAATAATCAAACAGGGAGCTACATATTTTCTGTATTTCACGTTGGTAACACTCTGAAGTCTCTGACTGCTCTGGCTGGAACAGCGCACGCCTCGTACCTTCCTTGGACCCACTGCGGTCAGCATTAGGTCCTGTATTAGGGGTGTACTTCGTATTCCTTGTTGCAGTGCTTTGTTTTGTCCAGTCAAAATTATCTGTATCATCCTGGGTGAATAAGCAAATGTTCCCATCTTCAAATCCACAGTGAAATTCTCCTGTTAACAGATTTTAATTGACACGGTCAAAACTCATTAAATTAATGGAGATGACAATATATTACTAGAGAAAATTTAGAAGTTACTCAGTACTACTAATAATGCGAGATCATGATGTCATCAGAGACTTGATAGATTATGACTAAACAGAAAATTATTGTAATTTAGTGAAAAAGATAGTGTTTATGTGGAAATCCACATCATATGATTCTATTTTATATCCAAGTGAAGAGCCTAAAAATGTTCCCCAGAAATATCTGAATAACTGAAATTATATAACACATGTTTGAATTATGACTGGAGAGTTTTTCTAACTTTCTTTTTGTAAGTGTAGGAGGAATTAAAACAAAACTGTCAATCAGAAAATGGCCTTATTTATTTCCATAACAGGATTTTAAACACATACATCTTGAATTTTAAATTTTTTATGCTGTGTCTGAAGATCCTTCCATATATAATCACTTGCACACATAGAAATGTGCTTAGACAAAAGTCACAACAAATTATTTTGAAATTTTCATACTGCATATGAATATGGGTCTACCAGAGGTTTGAAATTCACTGGACATGAAATAATAAAAAGACTTTATAAGGATGTCGAGGAAGACCTTGGATTTCCTGGATGCCTACCATCTTGCTAACTTCAGATCCAAGACAAATTCAGACAGAGCTTTTCTCACCTTGCCCTGCTACCAGGCAACAAGCAGTGTTTCCATGTTTCAAAAGTTTTCTTATTAAATGGACCGTGCATGCAAGTTGTCTAAATTAAGACATTCAAAAGATCTTCTACAAACATCATTAAATCATACATTATTAACTGAGAAAAGTAAACATAACATTATTTCATTCACCCTAAGAATGATTCTAAAATCACAATAATTCAAAGGAGAACTCTGGTTGAGGGGGCTATTAGGGGGTAAAGTCAAACTAAAATTCACATAAAAATCACTGACATCAATAAAAATGAAACAGAAGGCTTTTCCCTTTAATTTTAAGAAATATACTTTGATACTTTGTTAAAAGTTGGCACAAAATAATCCCAGCACTCGGGAGGCAGAGACAGGAGGATTGCTGAGTTTGAGGCTTGCCTGGGCTACATAGTGAGCTCAGGGGACAGCCTGAACTACAAAGCGAGACCCTGTCTCAAAAAAGTTGGCACATAAAATAGCAAAAAAAAAAATTATCTGAGAACAGAATAATTTAGAAATTCTGTGTAACTTGTAAGTGGGATTATAAACATATGCAAAGATGTTTACTATTTTTTTTTTTTTTTTGAGACAGGGTCTCGCTTTGTAGTTCAGGCTGGGCCTGAGCTCACTATGTAGCCCAGGCAAGCTGCCGTGAACTCAGCAATCCTCTTGTCTCTGCCTCCGGAGTGCTGGGACGACAGGCGTGAGCCACCACGCCCGGCACATTGTGGTATGCGGCGTTGATTGCTGGGGGGCGTGAGTCTCCACACCCAGCATTATATGTGGTTTCCGGGGATCGAACTCAGGACCTTGCGCTTGCGAGACAGGTGCCGGAACCACTGAGCTAACCCTCCGGCCCAAAGATGTTTACTATTAAAGGTTTGCTGGAGTAAAGAAAATGAACTGAGTGATGTAAACTTATCAAAAGTTTAATAATTTTAAGTATTGAAAGATCTCTTAAAATTGTGAAAGAAATCAGCTCCAAGAATTTCAAAAAAACTGAATTGAGGATGATGATCTTGAATTTAAATAACCCCTTAATAACAAGATTATTTTAGTAGCCTTAGGGGTGACACAGAAATAAATGTGTTATTATCTAGTGTTTTACTTCCTGAATCTTTCTCACGATGTAAGAAAAAATAAAACCTCAAGAGTAAATGGCCTGATACCAATGTTCCTCTTCTTCCTACTTACATTTTTCATCATTCTTTACAAACTGAAAAAATCTAATCTTACATTATAAATAAAAATTCTCTTGAAATGACATCAAGAGTGGATTCTCATGCAAAATGCTTGTATTTCAAAATTGTTTTCCTGATATATGAATGTTTTCATATATGGGAATATTTTTACACACATGAAATATGCATTTTCTATTTTATCTCTGCCTTTACACTTTAACATAAAGCTAAAGAAAAATGAAACAGAAGTCCCAAGATTTAACAGTTTTACAGGATTCATAACTGAAATCAGACCAAATACAACTGGACTTAATGTAGTGATCCATAAAAAAGCTCAAACTATTCAAAGGCCAAAACTAAGTAATCATAATCTTTTATGAGATTATAAAAAAATCAAAGAAATATTTGCAACAGCACATTATAAAAGAAAATCATCCTACAAAAGAAAATCATCTCACAATTACAGAATTAACAAATATTAAGTATGTTTTGGAAATGGCTCTACATATACATATTTATGAACATTTATAAACATCAATTGTGAATAGTAAATAATCTTTGTATATACAATATCTTGACATTTAACATTCACAAATAATGCCAGATTTCCTAATTTAAATAATTGTTTTAAGTGAAATAAAGGAGATAATCATTTTGTATTTACACATACGCTACTTTTCTTAGTGATAACACAGAGTGCCAGGCTAAAACTGAACATAACCTGCAAGGGACGTGGTACCAGGCCTGCTTTGCAAGCACAAGGTACTGAGTTTGCTTCCTGGTACTGGAAAAAGAGAGACTATAAACAAAACAGGGGTATATACATATATTTAAAAAGTGAACATATACTTACTTAAGTGAGGATTTACGGGAGCTACAAGAAAACAACAAAAACAAATGTTAACAAAGATCGAATGCATTTTTATAAGTCAACATCTAATCAGTCTATTCAGTGTCTCATAGTTCCTTGCCAAAACTTAATGATCTTCCACACTGCAGAGGTGGAGAATTAGATCCATAGTCCATTTTGTTCTGAAGGACCGCACACAGTCTACTAGGGAGTTTGGCCATCAAACCCTCCGAAAACCGAAGGACCAGTGTCAGGGAGCACGGAGGGTCTGTTCATTCTCTAAGAAATGGAACTGCTGACCTTGTAGATCTTAACCAGTGCTACACAAAACCCAGAAGAGAAAACTCGAGCTGACAGCAGGCCAGCTTGTAATTTAGAAGGTCTAGTTGTGGAAGTAGTTATCCAACAGAGACTACCTACACTTTTGGCTTTTGCTGTCATCCATTTCTTGTAAGAATAATATGACATAAATGAAAATAACATTCATATTATTCCATATAAAAGGCTGCTTCTATACCACTAGACTTAATTAAATTAACACAATAACTACACTCAGATTTCTCAAGTGATATAAGCCTTTGCTATTTCCCTGTCTTTATAAATGTTCTATTTCTCTTCATGATAAAATATAGTGCCATTTTTAAGGTGAAAACATAATTACTTAAGTGAAGATATACATGAGCAAGTGTAACATTTTGCATTTTTGTTCATATAAAGCAAAATTTGCCTTCAAAAACCAATTATATTTGCAGTACTGGTACCAACTGATTCCCATCCAAAGAAAATAAAGACTTTCAATTTTCCTAAAACATTCACACATAAATATATTTAACCTACTAGGTAAATAATTAAATAACTATATATTTTGACTAGGCATGTATCACTCTGAGAAAGAAGTCCATTCTGGGTGAAGCAGAGTTTTATGATAGTTTCCCAAATTACAACAAGCAGTTAATTTTAACTTGAACTTAGAACTTTGTTTCTATTTGGTCATTTGTTCTATTTGGCCATTTTCTTAGTGTTTGCTGTCAACCATGTTTATCGAAGTGGTACACTTCCAGTAAAAAACAGGTAAAAACATACACACCTACACAAAGGAGGGAGATTTTTACATTTGTATATTTAAAGAAGTTTTAATAAATTGAACTTCGAAAATATTTTTGCACTATGATAAATGGGATGAAAATTCTCAGTACCTTAGTTGGTTTTCTGATTCTACATTCCACATTTCAAATTATGAAATTAATAACAGTAAACAGACTGTCCATTACCTAGTTCCACTGAATGTGAAACTGAAAATGATTCATTTCCTCGCAAGATATAATTTGCAAAGTTAGTAAAAGTTAAAAATATTTCATATTTAAAGTAATTTAATTACAAAATTATATGTACTACTTTTCAAACAACTGTTTTTGAAATATAATTTTGGTCTCAGGAATTTCATAACTTTATGTAACCTCTATCTAAACTAAATTGTAACTGAACTGTCTGTGTGATATTTTATCGACCAAATTCACTACGTATGGGCATTATTTCTATAAAATTTTCAATTTGCAATTCTGAGTTTTTCAGTGAGCTCATTTCTTCATTACCTTTCATTCAACATGTATAAGCTCTTTATATGTTATTTACACATTGAGTTGTGCTCACTCAAAATTCTATGTTGAAGCCAAGTTCCCAGTGTGACTAGACTGGAGATAAGATTCTGCAGAGAAATAATTTAGGTTCAGTGAGGTCATAATATGGGGCCTGAATCTAATAGGGTTGGAATCTTTTTAAGAAGAGACGTGAGAATTCATTGCACGACGCGAGCACAAAATGATTCGGGATGTGAGGGCCGCTGGCTGTTGAGAAGCCTGGAAAGTCCACACCAGAAACCAATGGCGTTCCCTTTTTCATTGGACCTTCCCAGCTTCTACAGTTGTGAGTACATAGGGCTTTGCACATACTGTACACCCAGCTCATTTTATTTGTTTTGAGACAGTTCCTAAATTGTGAAATTGCCCAAGATGCCTATGAACTTGAGATCCTCCTGCCTCAGTTTCTGTGAGTGCTAAGATTAGTGGCATGTGTCACTGGTGTAAGTTTAAATACTTTTTAGTTTGATCTGTGGCATGTTATTATGGCAGCCCAGACTCACAGAATACCCATGTATTTTTAAACTATACTCTGGCCAAATCTTTATCCAAGTCTTTGTCCAGACCACTAATATGTAATATTAATTTTATAACAGAAGTAGTAAACATGAATGTTAGATATAAGGAGGTAATAGTTCACTTTTTTTTTTTTTCGAGACAGGGTCTCGCTTTGTAATTCGGGCTGGCTCTGAGCTCACTATGTAGCTCAGGCAAGCCTCGAACTCAGCAATCCTCCTGTCTCTGCCTCCCGAGTGCTGGGATTACAGGCGTGAGCCACCACGCCCAGTTAGTTCACGTTTTATAAAGCTAAAAACTGTAGAAAAACATACACAACAGTGTTTAATTTACTGCTTAAAAGAACCATGAAACTGAGTCCAATAACACTTGCATTTTGCTAGTATTTGTGATACTAATATAAATCCTATATCTTCTAAAGGATCATATTGTAAAGATATGCAATGATTCTAATGCTTTTATATTTATTACTTTCTCATCAAAATAATCCACTCTATTATGCATTCTGACTTTTAGTAGATACAAGAAACTAGTGAATTTTAATAGGTTGATTGTATCTTTCCTGTTTGATAATATTCATTGCTTCCTTTTTAACTCGTCAAAATGGGGTGTTGACACTAAATAAAATGCAGAACATCAGCTGTAAAAATTATTCTATTATGTTTTAACTCAAGTATTTCTAATATATTCTAAAATATTTGTATTCCATTAAGGAATGAAACCAACATGAAATATGAGTTATGATGAAAATATACAGTGACTATTCAATTTTAAAAAATATAGTAATGGCAAGTTGCCATTAAACCTACTCTCATTTCAAACAAACTTATCCTATCATTCCTTCCACTTGCTGAAGCAATAGTGGAAGTCAACCTCAGTGAGTATCTTTCGTTGTAGTGACATGTCTCACTAGATGTCTGGAGTGGATTAAAAGCATTCACTTTAACTTCGAGGAAGAGCTGGAAGTCTCCTGGTACTACTGGATCATGGATACGATGAGTGAAGACACACTATAATGTTTTCATGACTCTGCCTTTCCATTGGTAGGCACTTGGTAACAGCAGTCACTTAATTTTTGATCAGACATAGATCACACAAAGGAGAACTTCCAGAACTACGTTAAAGAATGACAAACACAACCGGCTAAGTGTATTTGAAGAGATGGGGACTAGTATAAGATGCATCAATGTCATTGTGTCTTTTACGGCAATAATAGTTTTATTTAAATACACCCTGCATTTTTTGATCAGCCCTTATACTTTTTCAGTGATTCATTCAATTATGAAAATACTAAAGGCAATTAGTTTCATTGAATATTAGTTGTTTTTTTTTTTTTTTGAGACAGGGTCTCGCTTTGTAGTTCAGGCTGGCTCTGAGCTCACTATGTAGCCTAGGCAAGCTTCGAACTCAGCAATCCTGTCTCTGCCTCCCGAGTGCTGGGATTACAGGCGTGAGCCACCATGCCTAGCAGTATTATAGTTTTTAAAATGCACACAAAGTTCAACATATGTAATACTCAAAATCTTTGGTAGACACTATAATGGTAAGAAATTCTGTTCCCTTTGCTGTCCTTTGAACATAAACTCCAGGGAGAAAGCTTTAGAAGAAATTTCTATACTATTTTGCTAAAGTTAGATATTTAAATACCACAAGTATATTTTACACTTATAGTTTTTACTAGGAGAGTATCACTAACACATATTTTTCATATTATTATTTTAAACCTAACAGCCATTGCCACTACTGGAGCCAACAAGAAAACAGCAACTAAGATTTTCTTTAATAAGTGAATAAAGTAGGAAACATTTATACCAGATATTAATTGCTAATATAAAGAAATGAACACACCATACCACACAGGATATGGGACAACTTTAACTATGTGTTGTTATTCCCAATAAGCAACGCCCCAAATGCTACTTGCTATTTAATTTCAGTTGTAGAAGGTCTGGGAAAGGGTAAACTGTAGACAGAGTGTGAAGATCAGTAGACACAAGGGTTGGGGAGCATAGTAGGAGAAACGAGTGAAATGCAGATTTTACAGGGCAGTGAAACTTTACTCCTATCCTGAAATGGTGCAGGAATGGTATTAAACACTACCAAGATCTACATAATTACGCAGAAGAAATATTCATCCCAGATGTAAAGTACTGTCTTTAATAATACATCACTCAATCAGTCACAATCACGTCATTAATTAGAACAAATTGGAACAAGCAATTATAACAAAAATGCCACCTTAATGAAAGATTTTAATACTAGCAGAAATTGCATCAGAGGGAAGGAAATTGATCTTTTTATCCAGTTTTCTATAGATTTAAAATTGCGTTACAAATTATTGACTTTCTTGAAAACTGCAAGAATTTGATTTTATTTCCTAACTTCTTAATGGTGCATTTCAAAGTCATACAAATGTTCATAACACCTGGACACATAATGTATCATAACTTGCATGATAACAAATAAAGAAGGAACCCTCCACTATCACATAGGCTCGCTGTTAACAGCATGGCTCTGTATTTCCACCTTTGTCATCCCAAAGTGACATTATAATTTATGCTTTTGGGTTTTGTTTGATCTCTTTGGTTTTGCTTTGGTTTCTTGTCTGAAAACCCAGAAAAATCAATATGCTACATTTTGCTTTAGATCTAAATTTAGTATAAAATTTCAAGTTAAACATTTTATAGAGTTTAATAGGCAAATAAATACATTTGAACCAAAGTCTACTCACCGCTGTATTTGATAACACGAATTGTTGAATCGCCTTCACCAAATTTGGTGAGAGGGGTAAGTCGGACTTCGTATGCCTCTGGTTTAATGAGCTCAGTTAAGTTATATGTAATTAATTCTCCCTTTTGAATATTCCCATTTATTTTAATCTCCTGTTCCCACCAACGCTGCTGTCCAGCCTGAAACAAAATCAGTTATATAATCATGTTCCCAGTATTTTCTTCAGAGGGTCTTTCCGTGTTTTAAGACAACTGAAAAACAACTTGGAAGCTCATTAAATAAGTATGTCAGGTCAGTACAGGTTATTAAATTTCAATGATGACCAATAAATTTTGTGGTCGATGAGAAATTAATTAAAATGAATTAATAGGGGCCGGAGATTTAGCTCAGTAGTTCAGGTGCCTGCCTCGCAGGTGCAGGGTCCTGAGTTTGAACCCGGTAACCACATAGAATGCTGGGTGTGGTGACTCACGCCCACCAGCCATCAATACCACACACCACAGTGCCGGGCATGGTGGCTCATGCCTGTCATCCCAGCACTCGGGAGGCAGAGACAGGAGGATTGCTGAGTTCGAGGCTTGTCTGGGCTACATAGTGAGCTCAGGGCCAGCCTGAACTACAAAGCGAGACCCTGTCTCAAAAAACAAACAAACAAACAAACAAACAAACAAAAAAAATACTGCTTGTTTGTTTTGTTTTGTCTTAATATTGGGAATCAAACTCAGGACCTTGCACTTGCCAGGCAGGCATAGCACAATTGAGCTGCATTTCTAGCATTACTTTTTATTTTAATTTATTTTATTGGCACATTATATATGCATATGATCACAATCGACATTGAGAATCTGCACCAGTACATGATACTTCTCAAGTTTTCCATTTCCCTGACCCCCTAAACCCTCCACCACTATATACATGAGCTTGTTCCTTTTTCAATTATCAAATTTTTTCTTTCCCTTCTTTACTTACCCCTACCTTACCCCTACTTACCCTTTTCCCTTTGAGTATTTTCTTAACTATTTCACAATACCTATTATACATTTTAAAACTCATTTACATCTTCAGTTCCTCATATCAGAGAAAAGATACCGTATTTACACATCTGTGGCCTATTTATTTCATTTATGAGTATGTCCATTTGAGTATAAAGGACTTGAATTTACTGTTCTTCATGGCAGGGTAATATTCCATTTTTTTAAATCCATGTTGTCTTTATTTGCTCTCTGGTTGATGGGCATTTGGGTTGTTTCCAAGATTTAACTATCAGAAACCATATGGTCATCTCAGTAGATGCAGAAAATTATTCAAAAAAAAAGCCAGCACCCATTCATGATCAAACCCCTACAAAATATTGGAATAGCTGGACTTCATCTCAACTTGATAAAGCTATTTATAAGAAACCAATAGCCAGCATCATACTTTCACCATAAGATCAAGAACAACACAAGGTTATCCACTATCACCACTCCTGTTCAATATAGTCCTGGAAAACATTAGCCACAGCAATTAGACAAGAGAAAGAAATAAAAGGAATAAAGATAAGAAAGGAAGAATTTAAACTGTCATGATATGATACTATACATAGAAGAGACTAAATACTTAACCAAAGGACTGCTAGACTTTATCAGCAAATTTAGTAGCCTACAAAGTCAACACTCAAAAATCAATAGCTTTTTGTGCCGGCCATGGTGGTTCATGCCTGTAATCCCAGCACTCGGGAGGCAGAGGCAGGAGGATTGCTGAGTTCAAGGCTTGCCTGGGCTACATAGTGAGCTCAGGGCCAGCCTGAGCTACAAAGCGAGACCCTGTCTCAAAAAAAAAAATCAATAGCTTTTTATACACAACAGACTCAGTGAGAAAGAAGTTGGGGAGTCAGTTCCTTCCACAATAGCATCAAAAAATGAAATACCTGGGAATCAATCTACAAAGGAGGTGAAAGACCTCTAACTCTGAGAGCTATAGCACTCTGAAGAAGGAGATAAAAGAAGTTATCAGAAAATGGAAAGACATCTCTTGTTCCTGGGTAGGAAGAACAAATATTGTCAAACCAAAATGTCTATATTCCCACAACTACTGAATAGATTCAGTGCAATCCCAATCGAAATCCCAACTGCATACTTCACAGATCTAGAGAGAACAGTCCAAAACAAGGACATGGTATCAGCATTACTTTTACATACTTGTAACTTCTTTATTATGTGTTTATAAACATTAATATATATATATATATATACACACACAATAGTTTTATGATGTATTCTAAGTTTTAGGTTGATGAAACGTTTGATTTCTTAACTTCTTCAAGTGTATTGAAATAAGACATAATAACATAAACATGTACTCTAAAATGATTTAAAATAATCACACATGATAGAGGACAAAATAACAAATGGGTCAAGAATAATGGAATATTGTCGCCAGGAACTTATCTCTAGGTCATCAGAGGACAGCTTTAGAAGGAGCATTAGGAATTTATCACTGGACGTGGTAAGATGGACATAAGAAGTGGTCACCTGGACATAGATGGTGTCTGTGGAATAAGGAAGTTGAAGAACTGATTGAAACAATTTAAAAGAACTCAGACTATTTCCAACACAAAAAACACAAGGCTCTAACTATTCTACAGCAGTTAAGCAGACTCCTCAGGGAACAAATAGTTCGTATCTTATTTAAAATCTTCCAAGAGTTTTATGAAAGAAAAAAAATTAACTTCTAAACTCTCAAGTTAAAATAAAATTTAAAGATGATACAATAAAGGAAAATTACATACGCACAAACAAAATTAATCATTTTAGCTGTCAAGTTAAATCCAATTCAGTTTATCTCACAAGGCTGAAAGAATTGTTTAACATTAGGAAATATGTTAATGTAGTTAACTGACAGAACAAGAAGAAGATATATATACCTCAATTTTCAGTTTGATAGAGAAAAACATGCAAACATAATTTCTTCTCATAAAATTATTACTAAGCTAGAACTAAGAAGGAACTTGATTTATCTAGTACATAATATTGAACAAAACTCTATCAGATGCTTTATTAATAATGCATTTCTATGCTTATTTTTTAGGATCATAAATGAAAGAAAAGTACAGTAACTGTAAAAACAAAATAAATTTGTAGAGTTTACACAAAATCTCTTTCTCTCCTCTCTCCTCTCTTCTCCCTGGCCACTCTGTCTCTCCCTCTCATGCTCTACCTTATATTTCAGCTTCCCACCAATAATTATCTCCCTTTACTGGGAATTATATCTCTCTCTTTATGAAAATTCATTTGAATGATTTTTACTAACAGTTTGAATTTTTTTCAATAAATGTATGCATATAATTCATTAGGCTTAATTAATATATGTGCTTGCTACTATAAATCATTATTTTTAAGGTATTAAAACTATTCTTATTTTAGTAAAAATATGTATTTCATATATTGCTGACATATAAACATTACTCTATATAAATATGTAAGGTATATAGAGATTATGTATATATAAGCATATTTAAGCACAGATGTCTGAAAATATGTCTGCTATGTTTTATATCTGAACTATGTGTTATCCTTTTCACGGTGTTTATTCTTTTTTATTCATTTAGTTATTTTTGACTATATGCTGATCATGTGCTTTACAATTTTGTTCTTGGAGGCTGTTTGGGTCTGAGACAAAGACTCTTCCTTTACAAACACATGTTTCTTCTGATATGTTCCTAGGCATCAACAAATATGCAGTTGGAATTTCAATCAGGATTTCATTCAATCCCAGTTGATGACTGGGAAACCATTTGATACCCAAATTAAAGTGGGAAACTTTTCTTCCTTTGGGCAGACCAAGGTTCTCAATATTGTAGGTTTCAAATCTGCCAAATTATTAGAAATGGAAAGTCTTATTTTTCTGAGTTGCTGAACAGCTGAGAGAAATAATAGTTTCAGTAGGAATTCCATTTATTTGAATTTCCATTTTCCCTGAGGATTTTATTTCTCTCTTTAGCCTCTGCCTCTCTCCATTTGTCTCTTTCTTCACACACAACATACATGTATAATGTGTATATATATAATGTAATTATATTTGTACACTAAACACATATGTGCATATATATATATGCATGTATATATTCATGTATCTCTATGTTTGATCTTTGTAAATGTATTACTCCTAATACATATATTTCTGGAAATGAAAATCTTAAATATATGCTATTAGAGTTAAATAAAAAAGGGAAAGAAAAAGTTTGATGGTAATAAAAGAAGCAAAACGTATGCATACAGGACTAGGGGTGGTGCAGGTGGGAAGGGGAATGGGAAAAGTGAAAACTGAGTCATATCATATACTGGTACAAATTCTCAATATCAAGTGTGATCATGTGTATGCAAAATATACCAATAAAATCAGTTAAAATACATTCTTACACAAATGACAAAAAAAAAAAGTAGAGCAGAACAGAAGAAATCCTATCTATAAATCTGTGGAGTTGTTGTGCACGAAGACAGAATTGCTTAACTACGTGGGGCAGAAGCATGTTTGGAACCCTGATCTCACATCACAAGGAGAGAAGACATGAACTCGGAGGTGGGTCTAGGACTGAAATTTCACAGGCAGACCAGAGAGGGTAAATATGCTGAGCCTGATTGAAGTATCACACCATATCTATCTATCTATCTATCTATCTATCTATCTATCTATCTATCTATCTATCTATCTATCTATCTATCTATAAAATATATATATAAAATATATATAAAAAAAATATATAAAATATATATATATATATATAAATAAAGAATAACACGGGACTCCCCAAATATGTATTATGAGTTAGTTTAGAATTTTTAATCTAAAAAAAGTTCAATCAGTATTTTTAAAAATCAAATGACATCAGCTGGAAAACACAGAAGAATGTCATGATGGCTTCAGATATTACATTGTGCATTTTTTTAAATGGGAAAGAGAACCATAAACATAAGGAAACAGCCTGATAAATTAGCCAATCTTACATTTGAAATTAATAGTATATGTAAAAAATTCAAATAAAAAATGGATCTTTAGCAGTGCTCCTTATAAAATAAACAGGAAAAATATACAAGG
>PVIC010046904.1:0-14056 GCA_004025085.1 Thryonomys swinderianus
GAGGCTTGCCTGGGCTACATAGTGAGCTCAGAGCTGGCCTGAACTACAAAGCGAGACCCTGTCTCAAAAAAAAAAAAGTCTCCTGACTGAAAATCCTTGCACGCTTGCTACAAGACTTGGATTCTCATCGGATCAGCACCTAGTCAGTGTTGCCTAAGCAACCATACTTGTTATCTTATTGACGGATCATGGTTTTGTCCATTTTGTGATTTCTCATCGTTCCAATATTACACAAGCAGCCGTTCTTGCGATGTTACTGGTTGAGTGTGACTTTGTCTCACCTTAAACCCACCTCACCTTGCGGCCCCGAAAGTGAGGTGGTGAGTTCTCCCATTTTCCAGGCCCCCCTTCTGTCTCTCTCAGGCAGAAGCCTTCTTTCTCAATAAAGTTTTTTTACTCTCAACCTCCGTCATTCCTAAAATTCATTCTTCGATTTTAGAGAACACGAACTCGCGTTCTAGGTATCTGGCAGGTTGAAAGCTAGACTTACCTGTTCCCCTGTATCAGTTTGACCCGGAACACGGCGGCACTGATGCCTGTACCTGAGGCTCAGCTGGCACATCCTGCTGACCTTGTACGGCCCTCTTTCCACGGTGGGCGTAATAAGTGGCCAGCGCGGGGTCCTTCAAAGGATGAGTTAGAACAGGACCATCTTACGCCTTACTACTCAAACAAAATTAAGCCTCTAGCTTAGTTCTTGCTGTTCTGAGAATTCATGACACTGCCTTCAGGTGGAAGGTGAGAAGACTGTTGAGAAGCAGTGGTGCCTCCGTGTAAGCGCACTTGGGCCAAGGCTCTTATGTTCTATTGACTCTTGTGTCCCTAGGACCTTCCCCAGCGTCTGGTTTGTTGGTTGGCGCTCGAAAAATATTTATTATTGAATAGTTGAGTATCACTGCTACTATGATTCCACCCCCTCCTGCCTCTTCATCATACAAGGGTGATGCTGTTGGGGACCAGAGTCTTGAGGGAAGAAGATGAGGGAATTACCCTGGCATCCGCAGCAGAGCCACAGCCCAGAATCCTTGGCATTTTCTCCCCTGCGGCCCCACCTACCTCCAGGAGACACAGGTGTTTGTGTCCCACCTAGACTCCCCTCGGGGTCTGCCAGCGAGGACTTCCCGCTGCACTGCCTGAGTTTCTGGGCTATCAGCGGGCCCTGGTCCGGCTGCAAGCACAGGGGACCCTCTGTCTCACTCGGCTTGCGTCACCGCGACCAAAACAATAGGTAGTTCAAAGAGGAGAAGTTTGTATTAGCTCACGGGCTCAGAGGTTTCAGCCTTTGGCTCGGAGGAGGTGGAAGCATCACGGCCAAAGGGCACAGAAAGGGGAAGCTGCTCACCTCCCAGAAACCAGGAAGCCCAGAGGACAGGGGGAGCCCCAGAGGAAGAGCCAACAACCAGGGAGTCTCCACGCCAGGCTCACAGGACCCACCCACATGTGCTTTTGCTGCAGGTAAAGCTAGTCGAGTGCATGATCAGGATGAACCTGTCTGATACAGGACCCTCAGAATCAGGCCCTGTCCCCCCACCCCCACAAGCTGCTACCGAAGATCCATTCTTGGCCCCGAATATTCTGTTTATTTTCCAGCTTGCTTGTATTTTTCCACTGTTCTTGCTCCCATTTCCACTGTTCTTGTCCCATCTTCCACGTTCTTCTTGACTTGCAGACCAAACCCTTGCTCCAGGGCCCACCCAACCCCCTGTCCTTCCCACGCCTGGCCGGGTTTCCCTCAGGGGTCAGGAGTTCTGCCTCTGGACACTGTTCCGTTTCATACTCGGCAGAGGATCCATGGGAATTCTTGGGGCTGTAGCTCGTGTAGACAGAGCTGTGTTATGTATTAATTTATGTGGCTTTTAAAGAGAGCTGGGTATTAAAAGATATGGAGTGACAGACAGGCCTCACTTCGACTGGCCATTTGAACATCTGGGGCTGCCGCTGCTGTCCTTACCTCCCCGAGGCCATGCGGCCTCCCTCGTGTCCACCCCCAGAGCGAGATTCATCAGTCTCTCTCATGTCTACACGCCTGCCCACCACGGCCCTGTGCTGGGCGCTTTGGTTTTCATTCCTTGTGCCCCTATTGCTGGATCACCCACAAGAGCAAACGAAGAATAATTTGAGAACCACAGACTCTTCAATGCCACCTACGAAGTGTTGGACAGTTTGGGGTCATGGGGTGAAAATAGGCACAGAATGGGAGAAGAAAGAGGAGTCAGCCCAGGAAATCAGTCAGGCTGGGTGGTGAGCCTGGCATTGCCGTGTCTGCTGTGGGGTCTGGGCAGGTCCTCCAGCTGCACTCGAAACGGTCTGTTTTAGTGGGCAGAGAGCAAACAGACAGGGGGTGGTGCCGCGCCGGTGTTCTGGGACTGCCACAGCGAGGGGCCCTGACAACAGAGGCACATTCTTACCTCATCCCAGAGAGCAGAGGCCTGAGGTCTTGGGGTCGGCCCCTGCGGGGGGCTCAGGGGCTATTCTCGACCTCCCTCCTGGTTTCTGAGACTCTCTGGCGTTCCTGATCGATGCCTTCCTGGTCATGCTGAATAAGTAATTGGTTGGATCCTACATTCTAGTATTTTGAATTCTCTAGAAAATTCTCTACTGACCCCAGAGACAACAGCCTTCCACTTTCTTTCCTTTCCTTCCTTCCTTCATTCTCTTTCTCTCTCTCTCTCCCCCTCCCCCCCCTTTCTCTTTCTTTGAGACAGGGTCTTGCTTAGTTCACACCAGCCCTGGGCTCACTATGTAGCCCAGATAAGCCTCGAACTCAGCAATCTTCCCGCCTGTGCCCCCTGAGTGCTGGGATGACAGGCGTGAGCCACCATGCCTGGGACTGTGGTATGTGGTACTGATTGCTGGTGGGTGTGAGTCACCATACCAGTATTGTTGTATGTGGTTTCCGGGGATTGAACTCAGGAACTTGCACTTGCTAGGCAGGCACTGGAACCACTGAGCTAAATCCTGGACCCCTCTTTCTCTCTTTCTTTCTTTTTTTCTCTTTCACTCTTTCTTGACAGGATCTTGCTTTGTAGTTCAGGCTGGCTCTGACCTCACTATATAACCCAGGCAAGCCTTGAACTCAGCAATCCTCCTGCCTCTGCCTCCCGAGGGTTGGGATTGCAGGTCTGAGCCACCACGTCCAGCATTTGTGGTATGTGGTATTGATTGTCAGTGGGTGTGAGCCACCAGGCCTGGTATTGTTGTATGTGGTTACTGGGATTGAACCAGGGACCTTGCACTTGCTAGGCAGGTGCTGGAACCACTGACCTAAATCTCCGGCCCATCCAAGGCCATTTAGTAAGGGATGGGTCTGATGGGGATGGAATTTGTCCCCCATCCCCCCAACTCCCCTCCATCCTTAGGACTGAGGCAGAAACTTCACCAGGTCGATCTGCTTTGGCTGATACTCTCTACACCTGGGTTGGCTTCTCCACCCACTACTGAGGCTGGGCCCTGCTGGCTGCCATACAAAATTGACCCCAAGAAACTCTTCCCTCAGTGGGTCAGTGATGACATTAACCCTAATCCGGGAGCACTTGGCATCCCCAGGAAGGGCTCTGGAGGTGAGGGCCCCCCACCCCCACTTTCCAGGCGGAAGATTAAGTCTCACGGGAATTTTATGACTTCCTTCCATCTCTGGGCCACAGTCTGGCCTTGAACGCTGGGTCTCAGCCTTCTTCAGTGCTTCCTGTTTTCTCTCCTCTAGGAATCTGGGCTAGTACCACCTTCTGTCATTCTCTGCCCCCATGTCACCAATACCAGAGGTAGGTGGGACCAGTGGGGCTTTACAGGGGGTGGGGCAGCAGGGTCAGAACATCTTTGGCCAGAGAGACAGAGCGCATGAGTTGGGGGCTACCAGGTGCCAGAAATGATGCCAACAGACTCAGTATTATCGGGGCCTTTCCGCCCTTTACGAGGCGGGGTTCAGGGCGGTAAAGGAGCTTGTTAATGGACCGTGAGGGAGAGGTAAGGGCTCAAACCTGGGCCTCGCTATTCCTGCCCGTTTGGCTCCCTGTGGGGAGGGTGGTGAACGGCTGGCAGGAGAACCATCCTGCATTGTATCCTTCTCCATTATTTCCTTTAGTACAAGTCCTAAAATTCCTTGACCTCTCTGAGGACCTGACCGCTGGAATTTGGAAAGGCTCTTGAAATTTGTGTCAGGTTCTCTGTGGAACCCACCAGGGGTTTGGAAAGATTGCCCAGGTTCTCGGTCGTCCTGGAGCTGGGCTCAAAAGGGGCTTCAGGATGGGGCAGGAAGAGCCCTGGGCTGGTTCCCGGGGGCTCTGTCGTGGCAGGGCCACGCGGCCTCAGGGGAGTGAGTTCGCCTCTGACCCTCAGCCACTTCCGCTGGAAGAGCGGGGCGACAATGGTCTCTACTTCATCAGCTCATTCTGAAGGGTGTCCATCGGTTAGGGCAAAGCTGGGCACATCAGGTCCTGAACCAACACGCACCCACCATGACGTGGCAACGATATCGTCGTCAGCCTCCGAAGCCCCCTCGGCGGAGGCTTCTGTCTCCGTAAAGGGTACAGGAACTAGATGCAGTGGGGCTGGAGGGCGGCAGGGAGGCTGTGCTTTGCCATCTGACTGGCTGTCATCCCAAGAGGCACGTGCCCCAGGCGAGCTCAGGAGATGCCAACAGTCCTCAGCCTGCTCACCCAGGGGGACAGGACGTCCTTCAGGCCCAAGTGGCCCGCACGAAAGCATAGGTTCACCCGCTCCCAGCCTCAGCACCCGGAGTCCTGGCGAGTACCTTCTAACAAAACAAAACAGCAACAAAAGCCACCACCGGATTTAAGAAGCAGCTGTGTGCACGGGCGTGTTTAGATTTCTGCTTGTGCGAGTCCGCAGGGAGACAGCCCATGTCTGCGGCTCTCAGACCTGGCGATACCCTCAACTCTCGGGGCTTTTAGGGTTCTTAGGAACAATGCGGTCTGGGGAAAATGAAGCTCAGAGCGGCAGCGAGGCTGTGGCATTCAGCCACACACACCGCCTGGCTGGGCTCGGCCCCTCTCCATGCCAGAGCCCTCGTGTCAGTCCCGGCAAAGGTGCCATCGCCGTGCGTTGTGTCCAGGACGTAGCTTACACCTCCCGGGAGCAAAGGGGAAGAGCGGGAAGCCACCGCAAGGGGAGGACGGCGCCTGGTGAGTCCACCTGAAGTCTCAAGTCTGTGCCTAAGGAGGAGGCCCTCGGCGGGAGATGGCCCCCGCATCCGGCCCTGACCGGACCCTACCCTGGCACCCACGGGAGGGCACTGCCCCTGCAGAGTGTCCGCGTGTGAGAGGGCAGAAACGGCCCGGGAGAGGAGACACCGGGCCTTTCTGATGACTATGGCTCTCGGCACGAGGAGGAAAGGTGGGTGATTGGTGAGGACCGTTGCGTTTATGAGGCTCCTTATCTTTATGGGAAAAGTTTAAGTGGTGCACGAGATGGAATAACAGAGATAGCACCATCCATGAAGATTGGGTTCTGCAGCTGTGTGGCATCTAACAGCCAAAGACCTGCTGTGCCGGGGCGGCACTCAGTCCGTCACCCCGAGATTCTGCGTGAAGCCGAGGCCTTTCGCAGTGCAGATGCTGGGGGCAGTTCCCAGACCCCTCCTGCCCTCTGCCCACCACTGCCCGCTGGACGCGGCTCCTCTGCAGCACCGGAAGTACCACCCTCCCACGCGGCCTCTCTGCCTCCCACCCTGGGGCTGACGGTGCCGGAGGCCCCAGCACCAGGACCTGTTGCGTGGGTGGAGTGGCCCGGGGAGGGGCGTCGTCAGAGAAGCGTGGGAGTCTGCTTCCCAGGAGGGGGACTTGGAGTAGCTAAAATGCACACACACTGCCCCCACTAGGAAGCGCCAAACCAACCCAAATCAAGACGGTAAAACCAGCCACACCCATTGCAAAAGAGGAGTCAGTTTTCTATGCTCTGCAAGGTCCGTATCACGATACTCTCAAGTTATATACAGGCTCGACCCGCGAGGGTCACAAGAGGAGGAATGAGGCACCTCCCCTGCAGCATTCAAGTCTCCTCTGTGCTGCCTCCATGGCTGTGCCATACCGAGGGCAGGTGCCAGCCCAGCGTCCACACACAGAGTTCCTGACCCCACACGGCCGTTCTGGCTGTAGCACGCAAGTCCGGCCGGCACGGAGTCTCAGAGGAGCCAGTGAGTCCACCGTCCCTTACCGGTGGGGCGCGAGAGTCGGGCCGAGAAGCAGAGAGAACGCGGGTCCGGGCGCTCAGGCGATGGAGGCGATCTGGCTGTGCTTCTGCTCTCTGCACAGGCGAGTCCTGGGCCAGGGCCAGCAGCTGCCCTGGCTGTGCGAGTAACAGCAGAACAACACGGACATCAGCGAGGCCAGCGCGATAACGAAGACCAGGACCCACCGGATGACGCCCGGGTAGACGAAGGGCAAAATCAGCACGGCAAGCACGACCAGCAGGAGCAGGTGCACAGCCAGGCGGCGCGCTGCCACCTGGTTCACCGTCACCGCGTCCTGCTCCTCGTCCCCCGCCAAGCCGGGGCGCCCCACCGGCGAGGCGCCAGGCCCCTCCAGCCCCTGGGGGCAGAGCTGCACCTCCAGACACGGCCCGGCCAACCGCCCCATCACGGCCTCCTGGTCACGCAGGCTGCAGATGAGGCCCCCGGGGACGGGGGTGACGCTCCTGCACAGCGGGCAGGTGACGGACCAGGCGTCCTCCTGAACACACAGCAGGAGCTTCAGGCAGACGGCGCAGAAGCTGTGCCGGCAGCCGAGCAGCTTGGGTGAGCGGGCATAGTTGTAGGGCTCCCGGCACACCAGGCACTCCAGGTCGCCCTCTGCGGGGCCCTGGTGGGGACCGGCGGGTCCCGAAGCGCTGGTGGTGGAGGCTCCTGCTGGGATGGGCTGAGGCTGCTGCGGGGCCTCCGGGCTGGACATGCGGGCACAGAGCTGGCGGACGGAGCCGCCCGGCGCCTGGATGTGGACGGGGAGGCTCAGCCAGCGCTGCCGGGACCCGACGGGTCCTGACCCGGTGCTGGACGCCTCGGGCCTCTTTTCTGCACCCACCCAGCGTCTGTTGTCAACAGGTGTCGGGCACCGCTCTCTCCAGGGCTGCCTGGCTTCTTGCTTGGCTTGTGTTGTCCCTTCGCTTATTATTATTTCTTTCCTCGAAACTGAGGTTAATTAGTAACTCGAGGAGCTGGAGACTTTGAATTGCCCGATAGAAGGGCCCAAGGGGGCGGGGCTTAATGAATCAGGACTTTCCTGTCTGAGCCAGCTCCCTGGAGAATGCTTACGCGAGTTGTAAGATACAGTCCCAAACTGCATTATTTCTAGGTCTCAGACCCAGAGACCAGCCTCTGGCAGGTCTGGATGGGAATCTAAACCCGCACAGTTAACAAACATTCTTATCTTTCTGATGTAGGTGGAGTGGAGGACTTGGTTTTGAGAAACATCTCCACAGACAGGTAGGGCTCAGACAAGACCTTTTGGGTGTCATGATCAGCCAGACACAGTTTGATTGCGTTTTGAGCGCGTTGGCAGGCAGGTGGCCTGGTCAAAAAGAATGGAGTGGTTTGAAGTGTTCAGAGTAGCTGGTGAGAAAGCTGCATTAGATAGAGGGACAAAAGCCAAAGCTACCCCAGGTCCTCAGCACTTGCTGCTTTGTTCGGCTTCTCGAGATCACAGCAGTTGTGTAACAGTTAGTTACCAGTTCACGAGCATCCACGTGCCTTTGGCCTTTAGCTGTTTCGCCAACCGTCCTGAGAATAGCTGCTGTTTATTGCGCCCACGCCAAGCAAATCACATTCCCTGGGTCCTCGCTTGTGATTCCTAGAGCCCTGGCGCCATAAGGAAGGCCTGGATGCATGGGCAGGGCGTGGTCAGGGTAAGCCAGCTGGCGGCTTGCCAAGGGGCCTGCCACAGGAGCAGCACCCAGGGGTGTCCAAGGTCTGGTCCCCAGCCCCCTAGCCCTCAGCTTCCTTAGCTCAGGCAGATGCAGCTGGGCGCAGACAGCTGGTTGGGTTGGCAGGACTCACGTGGGTGGCAGACAGAAGTGGCAAGGCAATTAGAAAATGTCCCCTTTCCCTTGCCCCGAACGGTACGAGGGTGTGGTGGCGTGTCCACTCCCTCAGAAATGCCCTCGAAAGGCCACACCAAGACTAGGAGAACGTGTTGACGGGTCCTCTGTGCTCTGTGTCACCTGCTGAGACTCACTCAGTGTCCTGAAAGGAGAAGGCATGCCAGCCTGGCAGGGGTCCCCGCCCTTGTAGAGTCATTCTGGTCCTACTTCTCCCTCCGGACCTCTGCCTTAGAAATCCAGCCCCCAACCCCATTTCTTCTCAACCTTTAGCTGGAAAATCAGTTATTTCTGTTATCCACCCCCCCCCCCCATCAGGCTGAAGAACTTTGGATCTAGCACTGGGCATTGGTGCCAGCATCCACTTCCCCTTTGTGGATAACAGTGGTCCGTTTTCACTTTGAGCAACCACTACGCCCCACCCTGTGATTCTGTTGATTCTGGGGTTGGTCTTCCACTCTGGCTATCTGTGTGTGTGTGTGTGTGTGTGTGTGTGTGTGTGTGTGTGTGTGTGTGTGTGGAGCAGATGGACTGTTATTCAGGGCAGAGCAACCAGCATATTCCCTCCTGCTGGCTGCAGTGATTGGTTCAGCCATGAGCACCTGATCTAAGCCCAGCCAATGAGGTTCAACTCTGAAACTGCTGTTAGAACTCTTGAGGAAAGGTATTTTGGCTGGGTTTTCAAACCTGAGGGCAACTGTGGAGTTGCCAGGACCACAGTGTGCAGAGAGCATGCCCACCAGTAAGTTTAAGGTAAAGAGAGATGAAAAAAGAGACAAAGTCTTAAAGACTTCGAGCACCTAAATCCAGCCTTGCCTGAAGCCAGAATCTATCTTTGGATTTTTCAATTGTATTAACCCATAGAAATGTCCCTGTCCCTGTATGTATGCATACATGTACATATTTATTTATTTTGTGGTTCTCGGGACTGAACCGAGGGCCTTGTGTATGCTAGGCAAGTGTCCCGCCATCTGAGCTACATTTTTAGTCCCAGGTTTTATTCTTTGTTCAAATTGAATTTTGCTCATTGTACACAAAGACCTTTTATTAACGCAGAAGTGAATGGAGAAAACAAGGCTTTACTTGCTCTCTGCTGGGGTCAAGCATCGATAAGACAATCAGACTTTGTACATAGCCAAGAGTGACCTAACAGCCATAAGTTACTAGGCTAAAAGACATTGTTTATTTTTCTCTGCTTTACATGACCCTATATATTATCATTTCTTTCTGTTTGCTAGACCCTAGAACGGGGTGGGGTGAGGAGGAGAAAACCCACGTCTAGCCACATATATTTGTAATGAGATATCAGAAATCAGGTGGACGACCGAGTGGAGTCACATGGCCTGCGTCTTCCCCATCCACCGGCCGGCTCGATGGGAATCTGAAGTGTCGCAAGGTAGCTGGAGGCTGAAATCAGACCGAGGGAAGTTATTTAGGGTTAGAGTCTAAAGAACAACTTCTTGGTGTTGTTGGGTAACCAACCACCGGTAAGAAAACCTACGGGTCTTAACCCAGAGACAATAGAAATATACAGAAAGGAGAATGGGAAAGGTTCGTTTTACTGTCACCTCTGAGACGTGACCGCCACTCACAGGGAGTCCTTTCGCGTGGTTCTCATCTGTCATTTTGGCTCAGGGACAGCTTTGTTTCTTTTTTTTTTTTTTTTTTTGAGACAGGGTCTCACTTGGTAGTTCAGGCTGGCCCTGAGCTCACTATGGAGCCCAGGCAAGCCTCGAACCCAGCAATCCTCCTGCCTCTGCCTCCTGAGTGCTGGGATGACAGGCGTGAGCCACCACGCCCGGCCAACAGCTTTGTGTCTTAAAGGCGCCCTGCCTGAATGATCATCGGCACCGTCTTTACAGTTGGAAATCTGGAGAGAGTTTCAGCTTCCATCGGAGCTTAGTTTTAAATTTGGTAAAATGGACTCAGTGACAGTGGAGGGGAGGATGGGAGATGACTCGGGCACCCCTCCTCTCGGCCTGGACAGCAGGGAGTGCTGTCACTGAGGCACTTCGGGGTGTCACCGACCTGGGTGTCAGAGAGCTGTCCTGGGGAGGCGATGGGGCGCTCTGGCAATCTGTTGGCCCCGGGTCTCTGAGAGGAGCGACTGCGCACAGGGTCTGGGCATAGCTCGAAGCAAACATCCCAGGGGAGGGACGGAATGTCCCCGGAGACTAAAAATGCCACATTCATCTAGGTTTCATTTTAACCCTGTGTTGCGCTGTGCTTGCTATCATCTTAAAGGTCCTGAAACAAAGAAATCTTCTAAATCTCCAAAGAAAGCATATTTGCTTGTTTAATTGCTGTACAACTATTAACCTTGTTCATGTGGATTCTCAAAGTATTGTTTTCCCCTTGAAATGCAGTCTTTCCCACCTGAGGCTCCTCCCAGCCTGGGCTGGGGGGATGCGCCATGTGGAATCCAGGCTGAGACTCCAGGTTCAAGGGTGAAAGGAGCCTGGGCTGTCACCCCAGCTGCAGCAGGGGAGGCCGGAGCCAGGGGGTGAGAGGGGTCTCCCCAGGAATCACACAGTTCGGGTAACCACAGACTGCACCCCGAGGAAGCTATTTCCGACCTGAGCTTTTGACTTTACGTCAGGTTCATCGAGGGAAGAATGAGACAGCCTTGAGGTCACGAGCCAGCCTTGGCCTGCGGCCCTGGCCAGCGCGTTCTCAGGGCAGCCTAGAGCCAGGGCCCAGCCAGCCGCCCTGTTGTTCTGCGTCCCTCTCGTCAGTGCTGGACAGCAAGTGCCTTGTCTCACACTCTTTCTCCAGCTTCGCTCCTCCTCAGAACTGAGCGACAAAACACAAAATAAACAAAAACAAAAAACCCTGGAGTTTGTCTAGCCCTGACTTCATCTCAGATTATTTGCTTGCTAGAACAAGTGTACACACTGCCGTTGGGCTACCCCTATTCCTGGAACCGTTTTCTTACAAAACATTTATTGGTACCACCCAAGATGCTGGGGGTCTGAGAAGCATGGTGTGGGAAATGTTCTTGGATCAAGCTAAGCCAGTATGACGTTGTATTTTACCCTAAAGGCTCTCATTCAATCATATTTTGCAGTCACTCAATAAGCTTTCTTTAAAGAATATCCCAATGAAGTTGGAATATTCAGAAATAAAGTGCTGAAACCCGTGAGTGCATTTGCTTTCAGAGAGGTGGCCAGGGACACTCTACATGACAGTACTCGGCATCACTTGTAAACAGTCTCTGAAATTTTCTTCTAAGGGCGAAGAGCTAGAAAAACAATTTTTTTGGGGATCCCTCAGATGGCAGTAGTGTTTGTCTATGCCACTCGGATATGACAAAATTGGTGTACAGAATTTTCTGAATTACAATGGATGGAACCCATTTTTGCTTTGGCCACCAGGAAGCTCACTCATAATAACTGCGAAATAAACATCTGTCATGTGGTAAACATCTCATCCCCAACCCTTAGTCGTATTTCCTGTTCTAGTTTATGATTTACCCAGTCCTGACATCTGGTGTTATTTCAGTTGTGTATATTTCTTGCAAACATTTTAATTAGGTAGAAAAAGGAGATGAAAAGTAGAGGAACAAATTGGAAAATAAGGAAAAAAATACAGGCGGTAGTAAGGAAAGCGAGGGCGTATAACCTGGCATCTTCTGGCTCCCCTAGGGATCAGCCCCTCAGGCATTTGCCTCTTTCCCCGGTGTCATCGCGATCCTGAAGGCTCGGAGACCACGCGCGTCCGTCCGAGAACGTCCTCCCCCTGTCCTCCCCCTGTCCTCTGCTTGTCACATTCCAGGAAGCTCAGTCTTAGGATCTGGGCCAGCGTGCAATGCGCACAGGAATCCTCCGGCGTGGTCTTTGATGCATGAAACAAGGAAGCAGCCAGAGGTCAGGAGGCTGCCAAACGGGCCCCTCTTCCCTCCCCAGAAGTCCGGTCCTGGCCTTTGTGGACCCCCTCCCTGGGGAAGAAAACATTCTGCTAGCGGGAATCGAGGGTCCTGAGCGCGCCGGCTCCGGGTGCAAGCCTGGTTCCGAGTAGACTGAGTCAAACAGAACTATGTCCCAATCATACCTGTGCGTCTTGAGCGACTGCCTTAAACCTCTCTGATCTTTTTTTTCTTTTTGGAGACAGGGTCTCGCTTTGTAGTTCAGGCTGGCCCTGAGCTCGCTATGGAGCCCAGGCAAGCCGCCGCAAACTCAGCAATCCTCCTGTCTCTGCCTCCCGAGTGCTGGGATGACAGGCGTGAGCCACCACGTCCGGCATTGTAGTACGTAGTACGCGGTGTTGATCGTTGGTGGGCGTGTCTCCACGCCCAGCATTCTATGTGGTTACCGGGGATCGAACTCAGGTCCTTGCGCTTGCGAGGCAGGCGCCGGAACCACTGAGCTAACCCTCCGGCCCAACCTCCCTGATCTTTACTTTCCTCATCTACCTCATTAACAAGAGATCCGAATAGCGTGTGGGGCAGGAGCGTCGGTCGTAAGGCTTGAAATGTATAACTTCATCTGGTGGACTGCGGAAATACAAAGAGCGCGCCTGGGCTCGCGTGACAAGGAGGTCCAGAGGTGGCCTTGTTTTCGGTGAGCCGGGCCACGTGGCTCGCACCGGAACTAACGTTAGATGAGCACATTCATGAGTTAGTCATTGACTCCGCACAGCACACCTAGGAGGTAAACATCATTTCTGCTGTGCAAGTGAGAAAACCAGGTCACAGAGAGATTAGACCGCATTGCATGGTTAGCACACGGCAGCTGGGAGGCAGTCCAGGGATTCCAGCTGTGGAGCCGGTACTCCAGCCTCTGTGCGGACTGCGTCCTGTGTGTGGCTGCCCCGCCCTGTTCCCTCAGGGCTCGGCCCTTCATCTGTGTCGAGGGGCGATACTGTCTTGTGGGGGGACGGCACAAGGATCGGAGGCCGTGGACGGGAGACACTTTGCAGCATGGCACAGTGGGATCAAAACGGCCTCCCAAAGGCTGGGGTGTGTTGAGGCGGGGCTTCTGATGGTTTTGGATCGTGGCGTGCTCTGTTCCTCCGGAGATTTAGACACCGAGGAAACACACTTCAGGAGGTGGGATCCTGGCAGAGGGAAGGTGGTGAATCATCAGGAAGACCATGCGCCATGAAAAAGTAAGATTCATTCCAGGGATGTGGGGATTGGCCCACATATGGAAATCAGTAAATGTGATACACCTCACATACAGAAGCAAGGACCAAAAAAAAAAAAAAAGAGTCAGGGCCGGAGATTTAGCTCAGTGGTTTTGGTGCCTGCCTAGCAAGCGCAAGGTCCCTGGTTCGATCCCTGGTGACCACATACCACAATACCAGGCATGGTGGCTCACGCCCACTGGCAATCAGTACCACATACCACAGATGCCAAGCATGGTGGCTCAAGCCTGTAATCCCAGCACTTGGGAGGCAGAGGGAGGCAGAGGCAGGAGGATTGCTGAGTTCAAGGCTATATTTTCAAAGCCGTTATCCAGATTTAAGTCAGTTCCTATCAAAATATCTGTACCATTCCTCACAGGACCAGAGAAAACAATTTTAAAATCCACAGGGAACCAGAAGCGACCTAGAACAGCAAAAGCGACTCTGAACCACAAGGACAAGACAGGAGACACAATTCTGAATTTCAAGTTATACTGCAAAGCTACCGTAGTAAAAAAACAGCACGGTATGAGCAAAAATAAAAACAAGCGCAAACAAAGAAACAAACAAACTTGTGGATCGAAAGAGGGTGCAGGGACAACTCCAGGCACACTCGGCTACCTTGTCTTTGACAATGAGGAGGAACACTTTTGCTGGAGGAAAGTGAGCCTCTTTAAGAAGTGGCCCTCGAAAACTGGCTGTCCACATGCTAAAGACTCAATGTAAGCCGTATCTTTCACTGTGCACTAAACTAAAATCAAAATGGAATAAAAAATCTAAATACTAACGCAGGAACTCTTAATCTCTGGAAGACAAAACAGGTAAACCTCTGGAAGCACAGGCGTAGGTCAGCGAGGACTTTCCAAACAGCAGATAACAACAAGAA
>PVIC010046905.1:0-14088 GCA_004025085.1 Thryonomys swinderianus
CGCCCGATGTCCCTCTGCGCGGCCTGCCGGATTCCGGCCTTTCGCCTGGAGCCTCTGTGGTAGGTAGGACTTTCCCTGGAGCTTCAGCCTCCTGGTAAATCCCTGAGGCTACAGAGATGCGCACGTGGCGCTGAGCGAGACGGAGTGGCAGCCCAGAGCTGGGCACACACACGCCGGAGAGTGGCGGTGAGCTCTGCAGCAGGTGTCTCATCACAGGCCCTCACATTTTCCGCCACACGATCCTTTTTCACACAGTGTATACCTGTCCACTGGGGAAAAATCAAAAGAATAAAAGAAATTCTAAACATTACACTTTGCACATGACCATTGCGCAGAGGGGAGTAAATCTCTGCTTGGACTTAGTTTTCTTCCACACTCAGACTTTTGGGTGTGAATTCCGAGCCCCCCCCCCGCATCGGGTTAGAGAGCCCTGTGCCCGTTAGACTGCACCGGCCCCCCACTCCGGGCTTCTGCCCACGTCACAGCTTCCTCCCGGCTGTGCGGTTTTGCAAAGCGGCCTCTAGCCCGCAGGCCTCTGCCCACACTCCGCTGGCTGTGGCAACCACCTGGTCTTCTATCAGCAAACCTTTCATCACACTGGCAGATGGGGAAGCAGCCGGACCGCTGGGGTCTCTGTCGCAAGCGTGGGGTGATGAAGCGCTCTGATGGTCGGGACGCGGCACTTTCAGACCCAAAGTATGGCTGCCCTGGCTTCTCACTACAGAGGGTGGACTCTGAGCCTCTCTCCAGGGAGCGGCTTCCCTGGTCATTCTTTCCCCCGTCACCAGCTTTGGCTTATCATCCTACGCACGTTCAGTACCCCCCTCCCTGGGTCAGCCACCGTATATCAAAGGATGGCCAGTTTATTTCATAAAGAGTTTTTAACCTCTGGGGGTTCAGCTTTACTCTATGTCCCCACACACAGCTTTTTAAAAAGTTCTAATGCCGGGCGTGGTGGCTCAGGCTTGTCATCCCAGCACTCAGGAGGCAGAGGCAGGAGGATTGCTGAGTTTGAGGCTTGCCTGGGCTACATAGTGAGCTCAGGGCCAGCCTGGACTACAAAGTGAGACCCTGTCTCAAAAAACAAAAAAAAAAGTTCTTTAATATGCACATCTTAATGGGGTGTTTTGAACTTTTTTCTTATATCTTCTTAATTGCAAGGTAAGTTATTGTGTCAAATATTTTTGTTTTGGGAATGATGAGTTCTATCAAATTAATAAGCAGTCATACATTGTTCTGAGTCTTTTGAGCAACAAGGAGTTTTTGGAAGGAACAGTAATGGGTTTCATCAAACCAACAAGCAAATCTGCATATTTTTTTGATAAATTACTTCTGCTTGTTTTGCTCAACATTTGTAAGCTTTCCAGTCCTACCATTATTTATCATTTTAACAGGATAAAACTTTTATCACACAAAATCTTTTCATATCAAAACTATATTTCTTATATATAGAAGCTTCTTAAATATTTTCTTCATCTCACTTTTTATAAACCTTCTATAACAAGTTTGGCTGCAGCTGCTTAGATGTGAGGGTTCCTTTTACTTTTTTACTCTGTTCTCATACTGTTACATTTTAAATTTGACTGGCTGCCAGCAGACCTCAAAGTAACCTTGAGTCAGTGTTCTTTTCGACAGAGAACAGAAAACAGAGCAAGTTAACCCTACGATTACAATTCAAAAATTTGCAATGTACAAAAATGCGTTATGCACATGAGTTAAACAAAAACATCAATAAAAACTGGGAACAAAAAAGTACATTTATCCATTAGCTACACTTTGGAATTTGATTCCTCCGGTAAAACCTCTGTCCCTCTGGAAGGATGCCACTGCGGCATTTCACCTTTGACCTTTACCTTTGACCCTTCGGCCCAAGACTGGGGTTGTCAGGTTTGGACCCCAGGCTGGCGGCACCCACCGAGCATTGGTCTTGGGGCTCCCGACTCCAGGAGCATCTGTCCCGTTGTCTCACTCTGTGCTTTTCGTGCTTTGAAGGAAAAGGATGATTCTTGTTTTGCCCTTTTCACGTGGGCAGGGGTGGCCGGCCGCGGCGTGTCCGCCCGCGTGCCGCCCGGGACAGCCGCTGAGCCGGGCCGACGCTCGTGCGCGCGCTCGGCTTGGCCGTCCGGGCCGCTCAGGATCCTGACCCCATTTCACAAGGTCACTTCCTCCCCCGTCCCCGGCTGAGCACAAGTGGACTTACACACTTTGCTCCACTCGGTCACACACAGTTAGACACTTTCCTCGCACTCTCTGGACTAACTCGCTTCATTGTCTTTGCTCGCGCAGAGTTACACACACCCCCTGTCTCTCCTGCGGCCTGGGTGTGGGTTCGGCTTCGCTCCCTCTGGGTCTGACTTCCCGCCGCCGCCTGTCTGCGAGGCGCTGTCAGGGCGGCCCGTCCCGCGGGCTGCTGGAGGCCACGCCCACCACGGGCGCCCGCCTACCCCTCTGGGGCTGCAGGTTGTGTCTGGCCCGGTCCGCATCAGGCCGGCCTGAGTCCCGGGCGGGCCTCGCCCCCGTCCCGCTCACCCCTGTGAGCTGGCTCGTGCTGCCGGCCGATCTGATCAGGGCGCACGACTCGGTGCTCTCCAGGAAGGGGCCCGCGTCCTCTCTGCCCACAGGAGGAAGCGCCCCCGCGAGCCCGCCCCCACGCTTCGGAGCACGCCGTGGTCTCCGTGGCGCCGGATCCCGCAGGGCCCTCGGGTGCGGCCGGGGCGGGGCTCCGAGCCGGGGGAGGCTGCGTCCCTCCCTGAGCCGAAGTCTCACCGGCTGGCACCAGAGAGCTCAGCCTGCCTGCGGTGCAGGCCCTCTTCGAGCCTGAGGCTCCCTGCCCTCCGCGGTCACCAGAAATGCCGAAGACTTCTGCAAGACAGGAGAGGCGGAACGGGAGCCCGGAAGACTGACCTGAGGTGTCTGCTCCAGCCCAGTGGACTCCATGTCGAAAACGGCTTTGCATTAAGCAAAGCGAAGTTTCTGCTTTTGTACACTTTGTTGAAGGAGGGTGATCTTTCTAGTGATGTGGCCAGTGAGTTTACCGAAAAGGACGAGGCCAGACAGTTTTGTAACTTTGCCTTGAATCATATTAACTTTGTGACTTTGTCATATGAATTATACGAGAACAGTGCCATAAACTTTGTTTACAGGACGTAGTTGTTAATTTTATCTGTACCAGAACAAGGAGTTACAGCTGCAGGGGCAAAGGGAGTGATCGAGTTGGAGGGACTGCCCAGGGCTGGGAAGGATTTGTTGTGCTTTAAGTCTTGCTTCATTGTCAGGCTGGAAAGGCAGCACTTTCTCACTAATTTAGGGGTCGTGAAGGGGTTCTGTAGTTGTGGACCACAATCAAGAGGCTTAAGCAGAGGAAACAAAGCTCAGTAATTTGAGTGACTCTCATCCAAACAGTTAAATGGCCTTAAGAGCAAAACTCCAGGATTTCCTAGAAAGAAATTTTGCCTGTGAAATGGGACATAAGATCCTGAACAGGAGTTTGCAGCTTATTGGTAGCTTCTCCGGACTTCAGTTCTGTGACCTACCTGCGCCTAAGCCGGTTCCTCAGTGGCTGTCTCTCTGTCTCTGTCTCTCTGTCTCTCTCCCTGTCTCTGTCTTTCTCTGCTTTAAAATATCTTAAAACAAGTTCTTCAGAAAAATTAACAAAATTTCTAAATAATTATTTGCCTCAAATTGCAATACAATATGTATATAGGTAAACCAGGTAATATCACTAACATCTGCATGATGTTTGTTTTCTTTTCATGAGGTGTATTTTTAGCTTTTTATTTTTATCTTTTCTATATTATATTTTACATCTTTATATTTTTGTATAGCATGTAAAGCAGTTTTAAAGTCCAATCTAATAATCACTGTACTTTTTAATTAGAATTTTTGTCTATTTACACATAATTTTATATGCCAGTCATATCTTTACTATTTGCTTTTTTTTTTTTTTTTGAGACAGGGTCTCGCTTTGTAGTTCAGGCTGGCTCTGAGCTCACTATGGAGCCCAGGCGAGCCTGGAACTCAGCAGTCCTCCTGCCTCTGCCTCCTGAGTGCTGGGATGACAGGCGTGAGCCACCACGCCTGGCTATTTGCTTTCTTTTTAGTCCAGTTGCTTAGTATTTTTTTGCTTTTTTATATTTTCATTTTATTAGGCTACACTTACTAACACATTTCCCCCATATATTTATTCTTTGTTTATTTATGGCCAGCTTTTCTAGGCTGAGAAGATTAAAACAAACATCTGTAAATTTCCAAAAATCCTTTATACTCGTTTATATTACTCCTTCTACACCATGCAAGAATATTAACATTATTTATACTTCTTATATTCATAACAAAATGAATTGTTGCTACACTAAGTTCAATCTAGGTATTTGTATATGCAAATGTCTGTCATCTAAGTAAAACATTATTTTTTGTTGTTGGAATAACTAATCATTACCATTTTATAGGCACCCTTTTAGATTTAGCCAAGCAGCTACCCCTTTAATTACCTTTTATTATTTCTATCTTCTCTCTGGAAAAACAGACAAAACATCATCAATATTTTCTTGATTATGGGTTTGCTGGTGATACATTTTTAGTTTTTTTATGGCCTTTAAATATTTCATTTCATTACATCCTCAAATAATGTTTTCTGCAAACACACATTTCTTATTTGACTATTTTTTCCACTCAGTGGTTTTTAGGTATCATTCCATGCTCAGGAATTCTTCAGAAATTTAAGATCCACTCGTATTGTTGCTCTTTTAAACCTCTTTTAATTTTATTTCTGGAAATTGAAAAATGTAAAGGTTTTTATCATTTAGTTTAAGCAGTGTTACTATGCTGTTACTAGCTTAGTTCTGATTTCCTTTAAATCTCTTTGGGGTGCATAGTCTACTGTCTCTTTGGACTCTGCATCTCCGGTTGTCATGTGAATGTTCTTCAACCCCATTGCTTTTAATGTCACGATCACTCTCTTTCTCCTCTAAGACCCCGATGGTCCCCTTAAGAGTCCCCCCTACACCGTTTATCTCTTATTCCCTCTGGGTTTTCTATCATTTTTTTTCCCTGGGTTTTCTATCATTTTTTTTTCTCACTGGCTTTAATCTCTTTTCTTTTTATGTATTTGCAACTTTTAAGAATTCTCTTCTCAGGTCAGGAATTTAGCTTAGGGGCACCACGCCTGTCGGGCAAGCACATAAAAAAGGATTCTTTTCTTATTATGTTCATTTCCAACTGTACATTTGGTTACATTTTCTGCAGTTTCTGCAAAATTTTCCAGTCCTATCTGTTGCTTTTCGTTTTTGAATATACTAAATAGTGAATTACAACGTCTAGTTGTCCTTATATCAAGTCACAGTGGAATTACATAGAGTCTGTTGTTTGTCACAGTTCTTTTGTCCTGTGTAGGCACATTTTTGTGATTATTAGATATCTGTTAAAATGGTTTAAATACTCTTAGGTCTCAGATGCTATTTTCTTCCTCGTAAGGGTGCTTTTCACCCTAGCTCCCTTTTAGAAATGCCATGAAGTGTTTCCAATAAAATAATTATGTAAGTCTTATAAAGTCACATTTTCTCTACAAATTTGGTTTTTAGAAAGTTTCTTAAACTAGTAAGAGGTCAGTAAAATTTGGCTATGTATACACAAATATTAATGTTGAATGTTCATAGACATTAGTATTTTAATGATTGATTTAACTCTGTATATGATAGATTTTTATGAGAATTATTTTCTTGTAGAAGTAAAGTGATGTTATAAATTAGCATAACAAGATGGCAAGGACATAGATGATGTCTCGTAGACCCTGGATGCGCTATGACATGATGCTCAGCTACCAGGAGCTCTGTGGATAGTTGTGGCCTGTGCTGGTTGCTAGAGATTCCGTGAACCCCCCCCCCCGGGACTAGCGCTCACGGCCTAGCCAGCGGTACGCGATGGCGGGCGACTGTGACATAAACCCCCTCTTTCTGGGGGCCTCGATTCGTGCATCTCTGGACACGTTTCCACACGGGACACACGCCATGCGTCACTCTGCTGGGAAAGGGCACCATGTCCAACAGCAGCGCCCGTCCGCCCCTGCTGCCCTCGGAGTGCCCCGGAACATCAAGACTGACCTTGGTCCATTGTATATTACATAAATTTATGCAAAAGTTCTTTTTTTTGTTTTTTTACTGGTACATTTTATTGGTACATTGTATACACACATCACAAATACACTCCATATGGAGAATTTGTACCAGTATATGACACAACTTAATTCTCATTTTTCCCCTTCCCCATCCACCTTCCCACCCCAATATACATAAGGTTTGTTTCCTTTTTATACCACCAATTTTTTCTTTCCTCATTATTTACCCCCTAAACCCCCTCTTCACTTTGAATATTCACTATTTCACAGTATCAATCATGCATTCTTATTTGGCATGTTAAATGCAATACCCATCTAAGCCACAGGGACAAGCCACAGTAGAAAGAGCCCATGCCATTCTCAAACACCAAATGCCTAAACAATCAAAAGACAAAAGCCGGCTGCCTCCACAAGCCATTTAGATCTGGCTTTTTAAAAAAAATTTGGACCTTTATTGGGTTTTGTACTTAACTTTTTTTTTTTGAGACAGGGTCTCACTTTGTAGTTCAGGCTGGCCCTGAGCTCACTATGGAGCCCAGGCAAGCCTCTAACTCAGCAGTCCTCCTGCCTCTGCCTCCCGAGTGCTGGGATGACAGGCGTGAGCCACCATGCCTGGCTGTTTTGTTTTGTTTTTGAGACAGGGTCTCGCTTTGTAGTTCAGGCTGGCCCTGAACTCACTGTGTAACCCAGGCAGGCCTCGAACTCAGCAGTCCTCCTGCTTCTGCCTCCTGAGTGCTGGGATGACAGGCGTGAGCCACCATGCCTGGCTGTTTTGTTTTGCTTTTGAGACAGGGTCTCGCTTTGTAGTTTAGGCTGGCCCTGAACTCACTGTGTAACCCAGGCAGGCCTCGAACTCAGCAGTCCTCCTGCTTCTGCCTCCTGAGTGCTGGGGTGACAGGCGTGAGCCACCTCGCCCAGCTGTACTTAACTTTTTAAACCCAGCAGCAGGTCTCACGCAACTGCCTGCTTTGCTCCATTGGCACAGAGATGCCATGACCAAGACCCAGAAACCACAGATCCTTTGGAAAGTCGTCCAGACAGGAAAACGGAGCGGCCCTGCTTCCCTGTCAGCTGAGGGAGGGGTCCTGCCGGTGTGTGGTAGTGGTGAGGCTCTGTGGCTGGGCTCGTGGAACATGAGACCATGGGTCACGCTGGTGGAACCACCAGATCCCGGAGATGTGGGACAGCACCCCCCCGCCTGCGATGAGCCAGCTGCACCCGAGCAACCTGCCTCAGCTGTGATGACGACAAATCTATGGCGAGGTCCAGGGCAAAATACCACCCCCAGCGGAAGGACAGACATAGATTTGTAGTTTAAAACAAAAGAGGAAAAGGGGGACAACTTACAAATATTCACACCAGAGAAAAGATACGATGTTATGAAATAGAAAATATTCAAAGGGAAATGGGGTGTAGGGGTAACAAGGGGAAGAAAAATATAATGGTAATAAAAAAAGGGAAACAAAGCTTATGTATATAGGGGTAGGGGTTGTAGGGTGGATGGGGGAATGGGAAAACATGAGGATTAAATTGTGTCATATGTTGGTACTGTTGGGTCCCCAAATCTCTATGCTGTTAGTAAGCACACAGGAGTGTAATCAGCAAGGGCTCTTTACTGTTCCACTCTTCTACCATAACAGCTGGCGACCCCTCTCGCAGCACACACTTTTTATAGACAGTTTTAGGTCACACACACACACCGGGACATGATTGGTTACAATAGGGGTGGGATTATACTAGTCTTTTTACTATTGGTGGATAGTGTCCTTATCTTGTTCAACCCTTAGTAACCGGGATGGAATGTTTTGCTGTTTTTTTTTTTTAATCTAACTTTAGGCAACAAACCTCAAGTAACAGATTAGTGTGACGAGGACAGAGAATTACTCAGTTGTTGCTGTGTCTGTAAATCTCCCAAACCCGTGATCACTCAGAGTGCAGCTGTGCTCTCTGGCCTTTCATCTGAGACAAGGGTCACCGAGCTTCTATCCCAGATGAGGGCAAGTCGTAAACGCCGAGCCCACAGATCTCTCAAACAAGGCATAGCTTGGCCCTCTGTCCCGGATGGGGAAGGGACTAACAGTTAAGCCCCTCTGGCTCTCTCCAGTACAGATTCTCAGTGTTGTGTGTGATCGCGATGTGTATATGTAATGCACCAATAAAGATTCAAATTAAAAAAAAAAACTCTTTAAAAATATTCCTTAATTTAGAGGTATAAAAGCACTTCCATTCTTTCTCATTCTAATCATTAGATCTCTGTTAACTGACCTATAGAAAGTTTTTGATAAGCCTTATGTACAATTATAAATCTAAAACTCATGAAAGGGGTGTTGAAATTCAAATATCTTTGGCTAAATATATTTGTGTGTACCCTACTTTTATAAATTAACTGTCTTATATGCTTGTCTCTCTGTCTTTTGTTTCAGCTCAATAACTGTTCTTTTTTCTTTTTCTCATCTTTTGAAATTTTTTATTAAAAGATATTCACTTATAACTAAATTGGCTTACGCATAAATGTTATTAAGTTGAAGGCAGGCTCCTTTTTCCCTTGGGTTGCTAGTTGATCAAAATGACATCAAGATTCATTTTATAGGCCAGAGATTTAGCTCAAGTGGTACCGTGCCTACTTTGGAAGCACAAGGGCCTGAGTTCGATCCCTGGTACCACACACACACACACACACACACACACACAAAGAGATTTATTTTATAGAATCAGTCAAAGAGGCCAGAAATTTGTACTGGGTACAACTCATACAGTAATTATTATAACCTGGGTTTTTTTCAAGGTATAAAAAATAATAAATATTTTCTTTGTCAAAGTAAATAAGTAGAGACCCTTGGGTTTGGAGAAACTGCTGATTGGGACTCCCCTTGGTGGAGAAAGAAGCAGCTACCCAGAAGACAATGACTTGGGTCACTGTTCATTGATGGGACCAATTATTATGAAAATAATTTTCATAAACTTATGGGAGACACATCTCAGTAAACACTGTCTTAATGTGTTATTATAAATTGGCTGCACTGCCAAATTGGTTATCATTGAAAGGTCAAGTTATAAATATGTTATTATGAAATATTTGCATTGGTTAAATTCTAAATATGTTATTGGGTTATATTTACATTGGTGATCTTTAAAAGATTCATTTTCTGTGGTATAAACAGCAATGTGTTATTAGAAAAATTTCATATCAATGGGATACTTCTTGTTGCTACTTTTCTGGTGTACAAAATGTGTTAATGTCCTCTAATTGTACAAGTCTTCAAAAATATTATTTATGATGATAAGATGTTTGACTTCGGTAAGAGCTCTTTATACGCATTTTTCTAGGGAAGAGAGTACATTTTTAACAATGGCTCCTTTTTTGTTAACATTCTAGAGGATTTCGACCACTAGAACAAACATGATTGGCAATGATAATAGTCTTCTAACTATATTTTTATTCCCAAATGCTAAATATCCACATAAAATTATAATAATCAAGTATACTCCTATTATCAAGTATACTCCTATTACAATTTTAATCTTATTGATCTTCCATTCTGGGTGATCAAAAACTATAGTTTAGAGACCAACAGAACTAAAAAGGTAACTGGGCTAAGAAGACAGCCAGTATTTTGGCGCTGCACGTCCAAGGTCCACCACAATAGCAAAAAGATCCAGGACATGAGGGAACCTTCTCCCTAAGATCTTCTATCTTTGGTAAGTCATCTAACCTCTTGAGCAGGGAGATTGCCAGACACTAAAACAGTATGAGCCAACAAAAGTGTCCCAAAGGAAGCTGAGAAGGAAAAGTCTTCCGTGCTTTGGTAGAAAGCTACACGGCCACGCGAGGCTGTGATATATCCTGACGGCTGTCATGGACAGAGAAGCCAAGCAGCTCTGTGCATGGTTCCAAATACTGCCTGAGGAGATTGATCTGACCTCGTCAGACAGCTAGAGGTTAATTTCATTTAGTATAGGTCTCACTGTGACTTAGACTCCCAGTAGAAAAATATGACTAAGATAAAATTTATATCAATTCAACAAAAGTTTATGCTTTTAGCTAAAATTTGTTTTTAAAGATGAAACAAGTTACAGTATGATCTTTATGTAAGGCACATTAAATTAGCTCCCTAGAAAGGTTCTCTAACTGCAGTTCTCCCTCTATCGGCCCTTCTCAGACTGAGGCGGCCGGATGAAGCCTGCACCACTTCCGCCCTAATCACAGCTGGCAGTAAGGAATGTGCTGTATCTATGGCTAAGCCCTTTAAACACAGCATTGACCCTTATAACCCACAGAAGCAAGCTATTGTTGGGCATGCTCATTTTCCTTAAATACACATTTAAAAAAATAAAAAGAAAGGGGGCTTCTGGGGAGCCACTCCGAGGGTTCAATGGTCTCATGATGTTGTGATGCTCAAGAGCAAGAGCACATCAGCCTAGGATCATCGTGAACTCAGGACGATCTCCTCCCTCGGAGACACCTGACACTCCCTACGAATATTCCCAGCGTCTTTTGTCTTCGCTGCCCAGAGCAGCACTGATCAGGTCTGAGCTCAGCTTCTTCTCTGTCTTGTTTCAGTCCATATATTAATTAATTTGCCTTGTTCTGACAGCTCACAGGAGACTAGGACTTAACTGAAGAGGTTCCAGTAATGTCCCCTTTCCCTGTTCCCAACAGATTTAGTAAAATAGATGAGTCAGAGGAATAAAAATAAGTTTTCCTGAAACACACTGCTTCAAAAATCAACCTTGAGAGATGTTTCCAAGTTAGAATCGTCAAACTTTATTTCATGTAGAAAAATTCAGATGCAGAGAATGAAAAATCATAGCAATAATCACAAGTTTTCTAATTCTCAATACTATGTTTAGATCACCGACCACTGTGGCTGATAATAGGCCTTTGTGACTTGGGGGGTATTTTTCCCCTTGGGCCTAGTTCCAAATGTACTCACCCAATGATTCCTTTATTTGGAAGAAGTTTATCACGGTAATGTCTTTCTGTGTCATTTTGGTTTCAATTTCCCTTACCGTTTTTTATAAGGACATATTCTTATAAAACCATCTGTTCACAGAAAAGCCATGATGTGAAAGAGAAAGGCATATTCTAAAACGTGCCAAAGTGGTCACTAATTTGTTCCATGAGAACATGAAGCTGGACAATCCTGCTCTCTCTACGTTCTGGACACGGATTTCCTGTCTCTTCTGCTCTTGATCCTTAGCAGGAACGATCTGGCCTCCGCTTTCCTCTTAGTGGGAACAGCCCAGACAGTGCCTCCGAGGGAAGAAAACTGATGTGCACCTGGGAGAACTTTACCAAACGCAGTTTCATGTTGCATTTTGAAAAACATTTAAGTTTTAACACTTTGTTTGATTAAACAAACCCAGAGTCTTCACACTGAGCTGTATCTACCACCTATTTAGTCATAGGAAGCCACCAAATTGCCCAGGCTGGGCTCCAACTGGGGGTCCTCGTGCTTCAGCCTCTTAAAGTGCACGTGTGTTCCTCATTCTCGGCTCGTACTTGGGGTGGGGCCCTTGGGGCTTCCCACAGGGCACGAAGCCAGCAATGTTCCCCAGAAGATGAGGTGAGTGGAATATCAACTTTCAGTTTCTTTATATGATGAACAGGAATACTTGTGTGGTTTTACTGTGTTTATCTAGTTACACAAACAGAAAGAAAAATGAAACTATCCCCAAAGTGGAAGTTACTTTTCCCTGCTTACGTGCTATGTTTTAGACCCTGCCTCTGATGGCCACTATAAAAGTAGATGCTTTCTGAAACTTTGCAGAGGCCGAGGAGAGCAACAGAGCAAAGTAGAAGAGTGACTCAGGACCGAACCTCGCCCATGGAGAGCGCTTGCGAAATCCTCAAGAAGTACCACATAGATGAAGATGTGGGCTTTGCACTGCCAAATCCACTGGTAAGAGGCTCACAAAATATGGGAAAATGTGTTTTATTCTCATTAATTACCTGAGCAGTTAACTTCTACTGAGCAACTGTAGTGCAGTAATGGGTAAACTAGTGCCAAAATTGGAGGCAGGATTTAAATAATGTGTTTCAGCTTTTATTCCTAGAAATTAAGTCAAGTATGTAATTTTCACTTACCTACCACAGAAATGGGGAGTCTTTTGGACTATGTGGAGTCTTTTGCCACTAAATCAAGCATTGTTTTATCACAGATGTGTTTTCAGAAGACTGTTTGAAAGCACTAGTGTTATAAAAAGGCCACCAATACCAGGAAAGCCTCCTTCTGTATTGATGTATCTACAGAGGTACAAAGTATTGGGAGCTCATTTGATTGCATTCATGAGATGATATTTCAAGTAACTTTTGGGGTGCATTAATGATGTTTGTAGTTTACTGGGTATGTGATTCAAATAAGAGTATGAACTCCTTTTCTTTTCCTTGAAAGTTTTAGCTATAAAGTACAAGGAACGTGAGGGAGAAAGCTTAATTTAAAAATTACTTTCCCCTAAGTTGAGTTCCAAAGAATAGCATGCAAATCAATTTGTCACCAGTATTTTTTGGGGGGCAAGGTCTCGCTTTGTAGTTCAGGCTGGCCCTGAGCTTACTATGTAGCCCAGGCAAGCCTTGAACTCAGCAATCCTCCTGTCTCTGCCTCCTGAGTTTTGGGATGACAGGCCTGAACTGCCATGCCCAGATTTGTGGTATGTGGTACTGATTGCTGGTGGGCATGAGTCATCATGCCCAGAATTGCTATATGTGGTTACTGGGGATTGAACCAGGGACCTTGCGCTTGCTAGGCAGGCGCTGGAACCACTGAGCTAAATCTCCAGCCCTATCATCAGTATTTTTTTTTTTTTTTGAGAGTCTTGCTTTGTAGTTCAGGCTGGCCCTGAGCTCACTACATAGCCCAGGCAAGCCTCGAACTCAGCAATCCTCCTGTCTCTGCCTCCCGAGTGCTGGGATGACAGGCGTGAGCCACCACGCCCGGCCTGTCCTCAGTATTTTAAGTGTCTAAAACATATAGAGGGTAAAGAGGAGACAGCCGTGTGGAGGTGACCGTGCTCACATCTGCCTTGACAAGGAGGAACCAGAAAAATAAACAATGGTTGCATTTTGAGGTTAAACGGACCTGGCCCGGGCGGAGGAGAGGCAGCGCAGCGGAGACAGTCTCGGCGCGGTGGCCTCACAGCCGGAGTGACACTCACTGGGACTCACGTCTCTGCTGGCGTCTCTGATGACTCAGATACTCAAAGTGAAACCAGACGGTGCTTCCTTGAGAAAGAAAACCTAGAAGCTTTCGATTTAATAAAAAATCATGTGCTGAGGTTACTAAAATGTATGACAACAACCAACCAATCAGTGATGTTGTGAAGGGAAAATAAATTTGCGCCAGGTTTACCATGATACCTTAAACTGCACCAGTTACAGTCACAGTGAGTGTGTGGTTGCGGTGGAAGGGGAACTTGATTTATTACAGGACGTGAGGCCCGTAGAGCCACCATATGATGCTGGAGTGGTATTTACTTATCTGCAGCATCTGGCATCTCTGGGAGCCTTGAAACAAACTTCCTGCTTCCAGCCTCTCCTTTGGGTCAGTGATATGCCAGATCTTGCAGGATATTTAAAATTAAAAGCACAATATGATCCCTGTACATTGAGATATACAAAGACTCTAGACTATGAAAGTTTGAGATATTTAGGTTTGAATTACAGTAAACCAGACAAAAACAAGTTCCATAAATTGTCTGAGCCTGAGCTCTTTCATTTACCACTAAGAGACAACTTCTTGGACCATCAGAAGGAGTCAATGAGACATTCTTGAGCACTGTACCTACTCCATTAGTGAGACATTTAAGACATCTCGTTTTTCCTTCAAAGAAGTTCAAATCTAGGTGAGAACAAAAATAAAAGTAGGAGATAATAATACAGAAATCCACAGTCATAGGATTTATATTGGAAGAGACTGTTGTCAAATGGAGAGGCAAGGAAGCTCTCAGAGCTCGAGAGTTAATCTTTGGTAACAGGC
>PVIC010046906.1:0-13768 GCA_004025085.1 Thryonomys swinderianus
GATGGCAGGAGAATAATGGTGATAGGAAGTGATGCTGCTACGTGGAAGAAACTGGCAGGCAGGTGTGTCCTCGGAAGGCAACAGAACAAAACTCAATATGGGCGTATGCCACGGGGTCAAGCTTTGCTGTCCTTCTTTCCTGTGGGATACGGTGTCTGGACGTCTGCGGTTCCTCTGAGGGTGTGGCCCAACACAGGGCCCCTGGGCCCTGAGCAGGTCCACATGTGCTCAGAGCTGACCCCAGGCTGGTGCCTGCATCTCACTGCTCCTCAGGGAGGGCCTGTCCACATGGGGTGAGCCTCCCAGCGTTCCTTGACCACCCAGCTTGGGATGTGAGAGTGAATAGGGGCAGTCATGGCCAAGAAAACGGGAAATAGTGAAATTATCCCACAATTCCTAGTTCCTCTGTTCCCCTGCAAAGACTCCAGGTACATCCTGCATCTGCAGGACCCAGAGACTTCTCACTCCCAAGAATATCGGAAGGACACATTAGCCCCCGCCTGGGAGGTCCTGGAGGCCAGAGAGCAGAGGTGCCCGCCTAGTTCTGTTCCTGCTGACATCTCACCCTAGTGTCTGCTTACTTTGAGGGATCCAGTTCATTGGTGAATCTTTGAAACCGACCAAGCAAGACACTTGTATTGAACGAGTCTTTATTTAGCCTGCCCTGCTGTAAGCAAAGGCCTGGTTCTGTGCTCTCATTTCTTCCGTGACCTCAGGAGCCTGTGCACACAGGGCCAGTGTCTGAGTACGCTCTCCTGGCTTCACATCCTAGTGCTTGGGGACCGGCCACTGGGGCTGCGGGTCCTCCCCAGGGTGAAGGACGCCACGGCGAGGACCAAGGCCAGGAAGACCCCTGCAGCGATGGCAGTGCCGTGATAGGTCCCCTGTGAGCTTCCTGGCTTCTTCACCTCCGCCACCGCCAGGTCTGGGAGAAGAGGAACCGAGAAAAGAGTCGGGACCAGGATGGAACCCAGAGGAGAAGGAAAGGGAAGACAAGTCAGGGCTGAGGTCCCCGTTAGAAGAACTCTTTGGAGGGAATCTAAAAGGACATAGGACAGGGAAGTGACAAAGGGGAAACTCAGGTCGTACCCCAAAAGGCAGCTGAGTGGTGGGCGAGAGTTTTATTTTACCTGGTCTTGTTGACCAGGGAATCAAGGAACGGTTTGGAAGTAGGAGCTCAGAGCTCGACTGGAGAAGAGCAGTTCTGCCCTGAGGTTCCAACATCCAGAAGGAGAGGGAGTTGGGGTACTTTAGACCTGCTGGGAAATGATTACAAGACTTCCAGGCAAGAAACTGGCCAAGACCTGAGCTACTGAAGTGGCTGTTGGGGCAAAGGGAGGAGAAAGAAGGTAAACCAGTTCCCCCTTTCCTTTGTCCTCTGTCTTCTTCCCCGTAGCTCAGATGTGATAGAATGTAGCATGGATAAGGTCTGTGCTCATTACATCTTGTCCCACTGGAGTGTAAACACCTCAAGGACAGAAATTTTGATCTACACCTGTTTATTTGCTTTGTAGCACACAATAGGCAATTGATAAATATTCATTGAATGAATAAGGAAGGAAATAATCAAAAATGAACTGGCCATGGGGACATGACTAATACTGGGCAAAAAGGGAGGGAGCTGTTAAGGATATCTGAGGCCGATGCCCTTACCCAGCAGAGGGTGTGTGATCACTACTGCTAGCCCATCCCTGTCCCTGTCACTATGGCTACCCTGACTGTGGCCCTGGTCCCCAGCTGGTCCAGGAATCCTACAAATCCCCCTGAGAATCCTGGGAATATTTCCTTATTTTCCTTATTCACACACACACACACACACACACAGGCACGCACGCACGCACGCACGTATTCTCATAGCCAGCCTGATCCTGATGTCCAGTGTATCGCTTTCTTTTATCATCATGGGGAATAATAGTAATCTTAATGTTGCTAATAGGGGTTTCAGTGCCAATAGTAACAACAGCTATTGTTCACAAAGTACCCAATGACATACACCAGTCGGGCTCAAAGCAGTTTAATTAACATTACTTTATTTAACCCTCTGAACAGTCATAAAGGTAAGTATGAGCATTTTCATTTTATGCATGAGAAGCATGGGTTCTGGGAGTTCAGAGCCTAGAGGATAAAGCGTCAGATCTATATGCCTTCTGGGTCAGAGCTCTCTGCCCAAGGGTAAGCACAGGGTGCCTGGCACATAGTGGGCATTCAGTTTGGGCTGTAACATAACACCAACAGAAACACCTTAATCCCACTACTGTCAAATGAGCCTGGGCTTTAGTGAACAGTGGGGTCATCGGAGGGTGACCTACCCAGGCTCTTCTCCTCAGAAGCAGGGACGTGTGGCTGGATGGGCCCCAGGACGACTTCCACTTTTTCCTGGTAGGAGCCCACATCTCTCTTAGATCTCACCACACAGCCTCTGTAGCACCGGGAAGAGTAGTCGTATGCCCTGCACACCACCAGTTTGCACTGCAGGTACACTGAGGGGAAGCGGTTCAGGAAGTGGAAGGATTTGAACCTCATTCGGACAATGCGGGGAGATGACTGGGGGTAGACTTGGAAGGTGTCATCCCTTACGCATCTGGAAGAAAAGAAAAGAAACCTGTGAGCTCTCACGAAGGCGTAGACGTGTCGTGACTCGGTTGTACCAGGCATGGAACTCCACACTGGCTGCCTGCGCCTCCCGAGCCACCTCACTTCCTATCTGAAGACCGACCAGGTCACACACCCACTGCCAGGGAGGCAGGCAAACCCTGGCCATCTGGCGCAGCTCTGGCAGCTCCCAGCAGCAAGCCTCGCCCGCGGTTTCCAGGCAGACACAGAAGGTTAGGGTTCAAGTAAGAGCACGTCCGTGTTCGGCGGCCGAGTGAGCCAGGCGAGGCTGGAAGTGCCTCCGACCTGCAGCCCAGGAGCAGGCCAGAGACCAAGGGAAGGGATAGCTTCTTTCTCTTTCCTGGTGGCAAGGCCAGGCAGAGTGACGCTGGCCCACATGTTGGGCATTTTCGTGCTCCCTGGCTGCTGCCTGTCTTCCTCCCAGGCTCTCTCTCCTGAGCCCCGTACAGCTGTACTTTCCACACTGGCCTGAGGGCCCCCGCTCCATATCCCAGAATCCCTTTTAGAATTCCTTCCTCATTCCCTCGTCCCATTTGGTGGTAGAAGGAAAATAACTTTAGAATCTGCCTGAGGAATTTCCCTTCATACGAATAAGGGTGCGTCTCCCTGTGATAAAGCGTGTGCTGTGACCGCGGAGGGGCTTGGAATGACAGCCAAGGGAAGAGCGAGGCAAGCCCGCCTGGGGACCACTGGGTGCGGGTGCCTCTTGGGGAGCGGCTGTGGTCCAGGACAGCCTATCCGTCCCGGAAACTTGGCCTTGGTCCGCTTACCCTCCCTCCTCTGTCTTCCATGGCCTGCTTCCTGCCTCCGCTTTCAACTTAGAGGCTCTCAAGTACTTCGTTTTTTGTTTTTTTGTTTTTTTGTGTTTTTTTTTGCTTTTTTGAGACAGGGTCTCACTTTGTAGTTCAGGCTGGCCCTGAGCTCACTATGGTGCCCAGGCAAGCCGCCGTGAACTCAGCAATCCTCCTGTCTCTGCCTCCCGAGTGCTGGGATGACAGGCGTGAGCCACCACGCCCGGCATTGTGGTATGCGGTGTTGATTGTTGGTGGGCGTGTCTCCACGCCCAGCATTATATGTGGTTACTGGGGATCGAACTCAGGACCTTGCGCTTGCGAGGCAGGCGCCGGAACCACTGAGCTAACCCTCCGGCCCTCGTTTTCTTGCTTTCCTTCTCACAGCTGCCTCCTTGGTGTCCAAGGAGAGAGAGAAATGCCCAGAGACTCGTCCAGAGGGAGGGCATTTGAGAAGCAGGGCGGCAAGCTCTGGTATATCCCCGGCATCTTTAAATCGACCCTTACTGGATGTCCCCGTTCCCCTGCAGTTAGTGCCCTGTCCTCCTGGGAAATAGCATCGCGTACAGGTGGCAGGATGTCACCCAAAATCAGCGTATTAATTGCTCGCTCATTCACATTCATTTCAATCACTTCGTATCCACTCAAATGCCAGCGTGTAACTATAAGGAGAGAGGAATTCTGGGTAAATTTTCTCTCCCTCTTTGTTGCTGGGGGCAGCCGCTAGTTGAGCCACCTGCGTAGGGTATGGACAAGATGAGCCGTACTATCTGCTTTTAGCATCCTGGGAACGTGTGACATTTAGCCTTCACCTTCCGTTTGTAGCAGCGTTCCTTACCCTGTGAGTGTACAACGGGTTCTAAGGTATTAAAGGCTCTGCTGCAAGTCAAGAGGTCAATGGCACCGCCACCAGCACGGAATGCAGAGTGGGAGCTGGATGCGCACCTCTGGCTTCAGGGTCCGTCAGGGAAAACAGCAGAGTCCCCTCCCCCCGCCTCCGCAGAGCACCTCATCTGGGAAGCTGGAGCAAGGGAGCACCCCGGCCCGACCTCCACACCCCTGAGCTGAGCTTGGGAAGGCCCCAGGCCCGCAGAAGTCACCAAAGCCTCATCAGCTCAGTGCAGTGATCCTGTGAACCACCTGCTAGATGAGCGCTTTTTCCACTCTTTTTCTTGTGATACGAAAGCCTATCGTGTGGGTATCACTATCACAATGGGCAGGTGAGGAGACTGACCCAAGGAGGGATGGGTTTCTTCTTGTTCTGCTCCCAAACCAGTGCTTCTCCCATTGCACACAGTTTTAATCGAAGGCTAGAGATTGGTGACTTAGGCTCCAACCACAGTGGTCCGCCTATTGAGTGACCACTGGAGAGTCATTACATTCTTCCCACATGTTAACTGGAGATGATGCCTCCTTATCAGGGATGTAGTCCGGGATACAGCAAGAAACTCAAAAGTGAAAGTCACAGGACATTATTACTGTTCCTAGAATGGGGTCTAGCTAAGCTTCAGCTTCTGAGAACTTCAGTGAACTAAAATGTACACTCTTTTGAGTCTTTTGAGCTACTTATTTTTGAATTATCAGGCAAAGGTTTAAACCTATCGCACAAAGGCAGTCCTTACCCTCTGCGGATGAGATCGTAAGTCAAAGACGAGAAGTCGTTGGGGTATGGCGAAGCCACACAAGTGTCCACAAATAATGCCAGGGAGGCATCAGAGTGGAGGATTTGAGCCTGAAGATACAAATTCTGATCCAGGTCCACGTAGTATGGGCTGTGGGTCAGAGGATATGAGAAGGACGGGGATCTGTAGAAAGATATGTTCACTCTGAAATTGCCATACTGGACCTCTTGGAGCTCAGTGGTGTCGTTGGTAATGTACATGGTGTTGACCCAGGTGTTCTGGAGCATCTTGCAGTTGATGTGGATGTGTAGGTCCTTTCGCCTTTTGATGACGCCGTAAGAAACAGCTGCTCTGAGGAAGTTGGAATAGCTGATCGTATCATTATCGACCTAGGAGAGGCAGGCAGGAGAGCAGAGTCAGGCAAACGTCATCTGGCAAGAGAATTTCATCGCGGATTTGATTTATAATAAAAAAGAAATGACTTCACAAACTTCAAAATGTTCCCAGTTAACCACACACAGATGGTCCATACCTGCTCCTGTGGCTACTGTTCTCTGGCCTGGATGCCCAGCTCAACTAGCAAGACTTTCTCCTCGTACTTCCTCTGCTATGTGATGGGGGCCCTGATGTGGCTAATCATTGCTCTCCCTCACAGCAGGATTGGTTGGTGTGTTTGACCTACCATGTGTCCAGCTGAGCCTGGACTCCATGTTTCAAGGCTCAGAATAGAATATTCTGTTTTGCCGGGCGTGGTGGCTCACACCTGTAATCCCAGCACTCGGGAAGCAGAGACAGGGGGATTGCTGAGTTCGAGGCTTGCTTGGACTACATAGTGAGCTCAGAGCCAGCCTGAACTACAAAGCGAGACCCTGTCTCCAAAAAAAAAAGAATATTCTGTTTCATTTTCACCTTTGCTGGGAGTCTCTACGCATCAGTGTTAACTGCTTAGTGTTTTGATCGACTGGTACCTGCTGCAGCTTGGTGGTTGACAAACACTGTGGGACCTGGAAGTTGTAGAGAGCCAGAGTGATCCTAGCAGCGAGGTTGACATCTGTGGTTGGGATAGCTGTGGGGTCATGCACCCTGAAGCCATTCCTATCCCTTATTGTGCCTTTCACAAATCAGCAAATTCCTAAGAATCTTGGTCCCTCAACATTCTACGCACCAGTCGATGCAGCTACCACCTCTGAAAAGTGACTTTTCCCAGGATGGGAACCCTGTATCTGGAAGCTGTGACCATCTTACAGGAGACATCATGTCTAAACATTGTTTCCTGAGGGCCTGACACAGTGTCACCAACAGCACTGGTAGCATCTGCAAGTACCAATGGAACAGATGGAAAGAACAGGGGCCAGCAGCCTTCTAGGATGAATGGAGGACAAGTCTTTGTTTTCGGTCTCCATACACTGTCAAGGGCACAACTCTCCTGGCTCATTAGGATTGAACAAGGCTGCTTTTGAAGCAATGATCACTGTTGGGAGACCGGCTCCCAGGGCCTAAACACATAACAAACCAGAATCCAACATGATTAACTTATAGGATAAAATGTAAAAGCCAGTTGGAACAAACCACTTGCATGGCATGACTGGTATGTACTCTTCCCTGCAAGTAAGTCTATGTGATGCACCAAATTCCTCTTCAAAGGAGACCTGGTGTGTATAAGATCTGGTGTCAGCCCTATCCCATCATGGCTGAGTGACCTTGGGCAACATACCTGGTCTCTCTCAGCTGTTTCCCACTTTTAATTGATTTTATTGCTAAATTTTATACATACATTATGATCATATTCTCAGCTTTCCTTTTTTTTTTTTTTTTTTTTTTTGAGACATGGTCTCGCTTTGTAGTTCAGGCTGGCCCTGAGCTCACTATATAGCCCAGGCAAGCCTGGAACTCAGCAATCCTCCTGTCTCTGCCTCCCGAGTGCTGGGATGACAGGCATGAGCCACCACGCCCGGCACTGTGGTATATGGTATTGATTGCTGGTGGGTGTGAGTCACCATGCCCAGCATTATATGTGGTTACCGGGATCGAACTCAGGACCCTGTGCTTGCGAGGCAGGCGCTGGAACCACTGAGCTAAATCTCTGGCCCTCAGCTTCCCATTTTTAAAGCAAGGATAACAAGAGGTGAATACTTGAGAAACTGGGGAAGTGGGCCATAGACTAACCACAGCATCTGCCACTTGTAGAAGGACAGCTGTCCCAGTTTGTTTAGAACAAAGGACTTTCTGGGACATGGGACAATCTGTGCTAAAATTCACAGCTTCAGGCCGGAGGGTTAGCTCAGTGGTTCCGGCACCTGCCTCGCAAGCTCAAGGTCCTCAGTTCGATCCCCGGTTACCACATACAATGCTGGGCGTGGAGACTCACGCCTACCAACTATCAACGCCACATATCACAATGCCGGACGTGGTGGCTCACGCCTGTAATCCCAGCACTCGGGAGGCAGAGGCAGGAGGATTGCTGAGTTCCAGGCTTGCCTGGGCACCATAGTGAGCTCAGGGCCAGCCTGAACTACAAAGCGAGACCCTGTCTCAAAAAGCAAAAAAAAAAAATTCACAGCTTCAGCCAGACAAGGATGGTTGTTCACCCTGGATGATGACAGCTCATCAAGTGGTGGCTACAGAAACCAGTGAACTGTGACACCAGTGAGTAACCAGGCATTCCCCAAGGCTTAGCAATATGTCTGTACCGCCACACGTTACATAAAGCTCACGAAAGTGACACATATATGACACCTTCGACATTCTCGCTCATCTCAACCCCGTGCTATATAAGCCTCAGGCCCTGCAGAACTCAGGACTGCTCTTGTTATTGCTGGTGGTAAACAGCCCACGGAGTGTCCTTCTGTCTTCCTACTCGCTCCTTTTTGGAAATAGCCACAGATATATCACGGTCCTAAAGATTTCTGTCTCCTCTTGCTCTGACTGTGTTCGATTACACCAAAATCATTACACCAGGGTCCCAAGTATTCGAAGTGCATGGTATACATCACTATAATTTCTCAACAGAAGGAGGCGCAAGCAGTTCCAGGCTTACCTGCCTGGTGGTGCCACAGCCCGAGTAGGGAATTGTGAAAATCACGTGACTCGGTGTTATCTGGGGCCGACACCTGTAGCTCCCACTCCAGCCAGGAATGCCAATGTCACCGGCAGAGTAGCCCAAGGACTGGAGGTAGGTCCTGCTCACACTGGCTTGCATGTGATTCGGAAAACAAAACAGATCTAATGGACAAGAGTAGAAAATATCTTTGGTCAGCGTCCCCAAGTCCCACAGGCCTCACTAGGTGCACAGATAAAGACAGCTGGCGCACAGGGTGAGCGCTGAAGATGCGTGGACAGAGTATGTCTCCTTGAAACCCCTGAGTGTCGTTCAACTCAGATCAGCCCCACCCTCATGAAAACCCCAAGAAAGGCATGCGGCCTTAGGGTCTGCCTGATGGACAACAGGAGGCAAGATTCTAAAGTAGTGAAATGTTTCGTCACTCTTCTATTCAGTCATATTTTGGTGACCTGATGCAGTAAGGTCATGCAGCTATGGAGAAAGTCCATGCTTCAAATCCTGGCTGTTTAAAATGCCCCAGACAGCATCTTGTCCAGCCCTTGGTCAGTGTATATATCAGTACATATAACTTCTCAGACTGGAGCCACAGGGCCTCTGCTGGAAGTGGCTGTAACCAGCTCCACGCACCTTCAGACCGAAGTTTATTATGTGAGGTCTCAGGACTTGGCCAGAGTCCTGTATTCAAAGAAGGTCACACAGCTTCACGTCAGGTGCTTATCTCTGCCTTTGGCCCTGACTTCTTGCTGTCTGCTGAAAGTATGATCTTGTACCTTCTACTCCCTCCTCGCTGACTACAAGACTACTACACTGCCAGTCGTTCAGTGCTGGCCCTTGACCTCATATCCAGCTACTACTGTCCCAAGACCCAGTGTCCGATCTAGCTAGGTAGGAAATCAAGCCCTGAGCCCCTAATGGGGCCAATCTAATTTTGTATTTCACAACCACAGGAGAGTTGAGCAGCAGAATGCTCTCAGGGATGTCCCCGCTCTGCACCGAGCATTCTCCCAGGAGACTCACGTGTGCTGTCGTTAGTAAAGGTGGCGTAGTACTCGGCCTGGAACCCTCTCCGCGTGACACTGACATCGCTTATGAAGCGGACTGACATGAAGTTCGATGTGGAGGTGAAGGAACCTCTGTACCCATCGCAGATCTTAGCAATGAGTGGGGAACTATGGTGGGGGCCGTCAAAGACCTCAATGTAATCATAGTTGCAGCCACTTTCGAGTCTGCAGAAACAAACAGACAATTTTAGTTCCACTTCCATCCAGAGTTTGATATGGGGGAACAGCTCTCAGGGAGGAGCTCAGACCTATGTGCTACAAAATCTGACAAAGTTCATCGTTGAAAAGAGTAGATTTCCTTAAATCAAGTGGGATTTGTTTTCCCATAATTGCCTGCCTGGGTCCTCATCTAGCCTTCTGGAATCACATATATTAAATCTATAGCCCTCTTTTAAAAACCTTTAAATTGTAAAAGGAAGGCTGTGTATTCGACTTAGGCCATTTTTTTTTTTTCATCAAGGAGCCCTTGGTTCTCATAGAGAGTGAAATATACCTCCATGAGTTCATAGTGCTATAAGTAAATACTTGGCGAAATAAATACCAGGTGAGTCTAATAATCTTTAGAAGATCAGGAAAAATGCATGACTTCCTGTGGTCTTAAATAGCAAGTTAGTGGAAGATCTATAACTTTAAGTGGGAGCCCTTGTCCACTCCGGGCTTGTATCCTCAATCTATTACCTCTCCCCATAAGCTGTTGCTAGACTAAGTCAAAACTTAAACCCATGATTAAAATATGAATGAGCTAGACAAACAGCTCCCTTGAATTTCTAGGTGTTTTGTCTTCTCTCTCTAAGTGTCCGGAGTCCCCGGCTCTTTCTGCATCCACATACTCACTGGACATCTGTGAAGATGATGGTGACAAGGTAGTTGTTTGGGACCTCAATGTCCCACACACATCTGGCATTGTTTGGATAGTTCCCAGGGTAGAATGGGCTAGAAAAGCGCCCTGAAGATTGGGACAGGAAGCCCCCACAGGAGTAATTTTCTGTAAGGACAAAATCATCTTTAGAATAAGAATCTTCATGGTTTCAACCTTTACACTTTATAACATGACTTAATTATACAACTGGATGCTTAATTATATAACTTAGTTATTTTATCCCACAATGAGGACTTGTTTAACTAAATTATGATATAACCATACAATGGAAAACTGGGCGTTGTTAAACCTTATTGTATAGAAATAATTTCACTGCTGTAAAATAATACTAATTTAAGGCCAGAGAAAAAGTATTTATTATATTCCCTGGTCTCCACACCGCCCTGACAGCGATCCCCTCTGTTCACAAGTCTCAGGGCCAAACCAGAATCTGTTCCCAGAGAAGATCCACTGATTTTTCACTTGGAAAATCAGAACCCTCAGACACTGAAGAGGAAAGGGCAAGGCTGCAACTACTACAGGAAACAAGTCGATTTTTGCACAGGGCGAACGTGGAATGAGTGTGTGGCCAGACGACAGTATCTACCCAGGAGAACTGGAAGCAAGTGTCCAAGCAAAGAGCTGTGCTTGATTGCTCGTGGGAGCACTGTCTACCCCAGGCAAGAGGTGGAAACAACTCAAAAGTCCCTCAGCAGGTAAACAGATCCAGAGTGAGGACTCCCACACAAGGGAATGCTATTTGGTATGATAAGAAATTATGTGCTTGCTCCTACCCGCTGAAATGTAAATGAGCCCAGAAAACATGCTAAATGAAATAAGCAGACAAGAGAGCAATGGTTCTTCACAAACAACGTGACCGGAACGGGCAAAATACAGACATTCAAAGCAAAGCAATGTTTGTCAGGAGCTGGGTGAAAAGAGGAATAATGTACAGCTGGCCTGGGTTTGGAATCAGAAGACATTTCTGGAACTACAGAAGGGTAGTAATTGCCCAAAATTATTTATATGCTTAATGCCATGAAAGTGTGCAACTCTAATTTACTAAATGGTCGATTGTAAATGGTACAATTTAAAATGGTAAATTTGGATACTGGAAATATCTCTCAAAGGCAAAGCATTTGCCTAGCATGCACAAACCCTAGGTTCATTCACCAGGCCCACCACACACACACACACACACACACACACACACAGAGTAAAATGGTAAATTTTATGCTATGCATAGATTTTAACAAAATAAAAAGTGAAAGGGAAATAATATTAATGGGAGAATCACTACTAAACATACATGTGTTTTCTGTGTGTTAATATTCTATCCTTTTCATTAAAACAGAAACCTGCATTCCTGATCAGCAACCATCACAAACACTCCACACAGCCTCTGAGGTCCGAGAGAGGTCCACAGCCGACATGCTCCCTCTCCACTAGAGAGTACAAAGGTGGACGTGAAACCGTCAAGGCAGTCGGAGCACAGGGACAGCTCTGGAGAAAGCCCCTGCTACTAAGTTAGTTAATTAAGTCCCCCCGCCAGAGACAGGGGGAACAGATTCTTCAGGGGCAGAGAGAGACTTGAGCTTAATAACTATTTTCTTCCCCAGTGTCCCCAAAGCAAGTTGATAATGAAGCCTACACCACAATGAGCAGGAAAATGCCCAGGGGAAGAGGCAATGTTAGAAATTCTGCATTCAGCCGCATCTGAAACTCTAGATCCAATGACGCACATCCTACAGAGGGTCAAGGCAACAATTTCCTCCCTAGCTACGAGTCTGAGTTGAGTTTGCATCGCTTGGAAACCAAGGGCTCTGTGGCTCACGGATCTCCTTTGCAATATAACGCAACCAGCAGGTGAATAGAATCTTTCTCATCCAAGGTGACAAGTTACAGACGTCAAGGGACAACCAGCGATTTCCCACAGAGAAGTAGATCAGACTACTGAACGCTGCCAATGTGGGGTAACTGACAGATGCTTACCATAGCTAGAAGTTGTTGTATCCCACACAACTAGAAGGAAAAAATAAAGTCAGATTAGAAGAGAGGGTTGAGTGACCTTACTGGTCAGATTTGGGTCTAGGGTCTGTGGCTGGCGTCAGGGACAGAGGAGTCAGAAAATCTCCTTCACGATATAACGCCACCAGTAGGTGAATAAAATCTTTCTCATCTGAGGTGAAAAGTTACAGGCTTCAAGCGACAATCAGGGGCTTCCCACAGACCTGCTGATCAGACTACTCAAGGCTGCTAGTGCGACGTAACTCGTGGATGCTTACCATCAGAAACCGTTGGATCTAGAGAGAAAAATAAAGCCAGGTTAGAAAAGAGGGTTGAGTGACCTTACTGGGTCAGATTTGGGTCTAGGGCTCTGTGGCTGGCATCAGGGACAGAGGAGTCAGACAGTCTCCTTTATAATATAATGCAACCAATAGGTGAATAGAGTTCTTCATATCTGAGGTGACAAGCGACAGACTTCAATCAACAACCAGGGATTTCCCTCAGAGAAGTAGATCACACGACTGAAGGTTGCTAGTGTGATGTCACTGACAGATGCTTACCGTAGATAGCAGTGGGACCCCACCAATCTAGAGAGAAAAATAAAGCCAGATTAGAAGAGAGGGTTGAGTGCCCTTGTTGGGTCAGATTTGGGTCTAGGGATCTGTGGCTGGCATCAGGGACAGAAAAGTCACAAAATCTCTGCGGCAGAAAAACACATGCTGTGCTAGAGAGTCTGTGTGGGAAAGACCATGCTTGGAGAGTTCACCATGAAGGCAGTGAGTGGTCCCCTCCTCAAAGGGCTGCTACAATTCTCTTCTGAAGGGTAGTCCTAGGGGGTCTCTCAGTCTGCGCCTGACACATGTGACATGTCAAGTCTCTACTGTTTCCTCCCAGTCCTTCTTGGCTCCGATGAGGCCTCCTAAGAGAAACAACTCAGGACAAAGCTATCGGCAACCACCCAAAGTGCTGGGTGACTGCTGTTGAGGAACCCAGGTTACGAGCTGGAATTTTCTTATCCCACTGGGGTGGACAGAAGAATGAAAGTGTTGTGGGCTCAACCTGACAACTGTTTAATGAAGGTTGAGAAAGTACCTTCTTGTTGCTTCTAGCTTGGGCTACCCAGGTGGGGAAGAAACGGAATAGGCTGACCAGGGGTTAAGAAGCAGGACTCACCTGGCGTGGATGAGGTAGCATCTGTGAAAAAGAGAAGGCAGATCAGATGCAATGCGTGGAAAATAGCAAAACCAGATGCAGTGAGAAGACGTGATCACATAGCACACAGTGAGGATCTTGCTTTGCCTCGGGGAGGGGGTGCCATCCACAGTCTCAAAGAGATGCTTTCTCTGAGGGGTCCAAGCAGCTCCTGTCCCCTACTCCCCACCTCACGTTAAGAAACTGTGTCTGGTATCTGGATATGCTCAGCAAGTTGAACCAAATTTTCCTTCCAACTTGTTTTGTTTGTTTGTTTGTTAAATCATGCACTAATTCAGCTAAAAAGCAGCCCAGCCTTAGGTCAGATTCATAGATCTCATAGAGTACCCATCCCACTCCATACTTCTCTCCTGCATACTCCACTGTGGCTACGTGGGTGGGGTAGTGATCACAGACACACCCCCCTGCAACCTGAGCCACTCATGCTCAGAGAAACACCAGCCTTCCACTTAGAGACTCTACCACCGCGGGCTTCGACTGAACTCCAGCCTTCCTCAGCAGAGCATGTGGGCTATACTCTGGGGGATTGTCCTTCCACTGCC
>PVIC010046907.1:0-14033 GCA_004025085.1 Thryonomys swinderianus
TAGCAGAAATTTCAGGAAATCTGAGGCCCTGGTCAATATGTAAATCGATAGGAATAGCTATCATTTTATGGGGACAGTTACATCTTTCTAATGAGACATCAGGCTTCAAGGAGACCTCTGTTACCCCCTTAGACAGCTTTAAAATTATCTTAGACTCATGGAGTCTCATTGCTATGGAACAAGAAAGGTGTAGCTACCACTATTTAAAATTTAAGAATGGCTCCATCCAATATTTCTTTTTGGCCCTCCTAGAACCTTCAGCCAAGCGGCTAAAAATGCACACTGCTGACTTCCTGATTTTCCTGGGACCAGGCCTGCGAAATGAGAGCATGCCACCCCAGGGAGCCATCAGGAATGAAGCTACAATGGGGGAACATTCTCAGGAATGAGGACACCTTGAATAATGAGGAAAATATGGCAAGTTATTTCAGTTACCTGTGACATCACAGCAAACATTCCCAAAACTTGGTGGCTGGGAGCCAGAACCCTAAACTGTGGCCTGTGGGCCAAACTCTGCAGGACACCTATTTTAGAAAATAATTTTTGTTGTAAGAAAGATGCATCTATCTGTATATGTACCGTCTGTGGCTGTCTTGATGACAAAGTTGGGAAACTGCAACAAAAACAGTCTGACCTTCAAGGTCTAAAGTATTGGCATCTGGCCCTTCACAGAAACAGTCTGTTGACCCCTGGCCTACCACAAGGGTTTGTTAACCTCACAACTCCATGGTTTGGCTGAGCTGTTCTGTCAGTTGAGACCTCCCTAATGAGGCTAATCTCAGCTTCCCCATGTGGTAGTGGCAGCTTAATGAGAGAACAAACGATAATGCACAGTGCTTATCAAGCTGCTAGTTGCAATATGCTCATTGCAGTTCTTTTGCCAAAGCAAGCCATATGACCAAGCTCCTGGTGAACTGCGGAAGCTTACTGCACCGGATGTGAATATCAGGAAATAAGATTCACTAGGAGCCACCAAGGTAACCAATGTAACATTGTTTTACTGACCATATAAGTGAAATAGGCCTCACTGGAGATTAGGATTTATTTGTTGACTCGTTCAACAAATATTTAACAAGCCACACATGGCAGGCCTGTTGTGATTGATTGCTGCTACTTGACAATTTGTCTTTAAAATCAGTTGATTTAGTTTCCACAAGAGCTTCTCTTGCAGAGAAGCTATATGGAGATGGAGCTTTGTGTTTTATATATAGCATGTAAGCATTTTAATAGACACTAAGAATATGCAGTTCAGTATAGTTGAAATGTTACCCCAAAAAGGACCCTAAAATAATTGTGAATTTGTGTCAAGTTTATAAAACAAAATACACTTATGTGAATAAAGTGAGACTCTCCATCTGCTACTTTGAGGTACACTACTGGTGGAGTAGATCTGAGTCTTGCTTCAGAGCAAACTTCTTGATGAATGTCTGGTTTTCTTTATGAAGCACCATCTCCAGAAGAAGCATGCCCCTCCCTATGCCTTGAAATTAGATATTAGTTGTATGTGTTAGCTTTCCATTACTACAACAAATTTGTTGGATAATTAATGTACAAAGAAGAAAGGTATTTTTGGGCTTACACTTTTGGAGTTTTAAATCAATGATGATTGACCCTGGTGGCACATCATGATAGGAGAATATGTGGGGCAAAGCCGTTCTCTTCATGGGCAGAGAAGAAAAAGGAGGAAGGGAAAGAGTTTGGAGTCCCATGGTCCACTACCAGGGCAATCTCTAAAGGCATCTCCCACTAAACCCTACCATTTAAAGGTCCATGACATCCCAATAGTATGGAAGGCTCATGCTCAAACCTTGAACACATGGCCCTGTGGAGGACATTCCAGATCTGAATTGTAACATCATGTAACTTCCTCTGGCCAAGACAATATAATAGTAAGTCTATCCACCAGTTTTTCATTGCTGAAACAAAGTGTGTGACATACACACCTTAAAGGAGAAAGGATTTATTTTGGCTTATGGTTTCAGAGGCTTAAGTACATGGTAGGAGGCTGCAAAGCAAATATGGCATGGTAGAAGGGCCTGGCTGAGGAAAGCTGCTCACCCCATGGCTGCCAAGAAGCAGAGACACCCACTCCCTCTAACCAGGCCCCACCTCAACAACACATTCAACTATGAGCTCTTCAATGGTTGAAACCACTGATGAGGGTAGCTCCTGCAAGGTCCAATCATCTTTCAAAAGTTCCACCTCTGAACACATGCATTCGTAGGGCAACATTTTAGATCTAAGCCAAGACAGGAAATGGTTTGTTGCTTCCGAGTCTAAGTACTAAATGGTCATTGTTCTAACTTCTGACCCCACTCTCTCCCTGCTGAAATGTTTTGATAGAAAACGTAGAGAAAGAGTACAACATTGAGTCATGATGCACATGGACTGGCTGCATTATAAAATTACTAAGTACCACAAGAGACTTTGTTTAGGCAAGAAATAAACTTTCCTTCTTCTAAGGTACCATGCTTTTAGAGATGCTTGTTATTGCAACATAACAAAACCCAGCCTAACCAAATCAGATTTCTTTGTATCAGCACAGTATCTTTGATACACACATATGCAAAAAATAAGGCTTTATGACATACTGATGCAACAAAAAAATACAGTAACATCTATACACAGAAAAGGAAGGAAAAGGGAAATCGACAAGATGGTGGATATCTGCATGCTAATAAGACTCCTCCTGGTGAACTCTCCAAGTCTCCAGTAAAGTAGACTTTAAACATTTATGAATGTTTAGTAAGGAGGGAATTGTTTTTATCATTTATTAATATGCTTTTGTTTATTGTTCCATTGTTTGCTAAGGATTTAAAAAAAATTTTTTGTTCAGGTAGAAGCCAGTAAATGGAATGAGTTTCAAGACACGACACTGGGAGAACTAGACAGCTCATGCCACCACTCACAAGGCCTGGAGGCCAAAGAGACCATAAAGTAAAAATACAAGCCCTTGGGAATGCAAGAACTCACTTCAGTACCACCACAGTAGTGGAAACTTATGAACTGTTACCATGTGCCAGGCAATAATCTAAGTACTTTTTTTGTGAAAATGCCATCTTTAAGGACTCTAGTGATTTTCACATCCCAGATAAGAAAACTAGGTGTTAGGTAAATGATGATGACCCAGTAAAGAACACAGCCAGCCTGAATCTGGGGGTTCTCTGAGGAACCTCCTGGAGTAGATCCTAGGTAGAGTCTGAGTCCAGTTTATTGATCTGGATCTTTTATTAATAAGGCTGAGGGTTTGTGGCATAGGCTTAGATGGGGTGATGCAAAGGCAGAGAGGTCATGTGATTGGGGGAGCAAGAATGGATACATGCATTACTACAGCAATGGGTGTTATGGCCTAATGGCTGGGGTGCACAGGCTGCATCCTAGCAGGGTAGCCATTGCTCCCATGCTCAGGGGATCAGGAACCAGCCATTCCAGGATCAGGGAGTGGGGGCAGATGGGGATTTACAACTAGGGCACACAACTCCTCTTTCTGGAACATTCTGCAAGTGACTAGCTCCTTTTTGCCATTTAAGTCTTAAAACAAACATTTCCAGAAAAACCTTCTCCAGAACTTATATCCACCTTCGTCCTTCCATAGCATTTGTCCCAATGTTTGGAAGTTTTTTTGCTTCCACGATCAGACAAGACCTACATACAGGATGGTATGGCTTTAGACTATTTAGAAGATTTTTTAAATCTGTGTATTGTTTTATTTCACTAAGTTCCATGACCACAGGAGTAATGCTTAGCTTGTTTACTGTTTTACCCTATCCTCACCCAGATCCAACTGCACCCATGAACGACTGGACATAACATGGGGAGTGAACCAGAGATAACAGTGATTGGGTTAGTTAGGCAAGAAGTCAAAATATTCTTAGCTGCAAATCACGAACATCCTTATTAAAATAATATGTAATATGGCCAGAGATTTAGCTCAGTGGTTCTGGCGCCTGCCTCACAAGTGCAAGATCCTGAGTTCGATCCCAGTAACCACATACAATGCTGGGCGTGGTGACTCATGCCCACCAACAATCAACCAGCAATCAGCACCACATAACACAGTGCCGGGCATGGTGGCTCGTGCCTGTCATCCCAGCACTCAGGAGGCAGAGACAGGAGGATTGCTGAGTTCGAGGCTTGCCTGGGCTACAGTGAGCTCAGGGCCAGCCTGAACTACAAAGTGAGACCCTGTCTCAAAAAAAAATAAAATGTAATAATAGGATCATATTCCCCTTTTAATATAACAAAAAGCCCAGTGTGGACAGTTAGAGGACTTATTTGCCAAAGTGAGTCAGTTTCTAAGCAATACTTTAGGTCTTCCCTCCGTGGTCACAATAGAGCTCCCACAAGTACATGGAGTATAGGTCTAAAAATCCATATTCAAAGCTTGAGAGAAGCAAAAGGTTTGGGAGAGACAGGATTGAAAATCTTTTACTGAATACTCCCCCAATTTCCTCACAGTACCATTAACCAGGTGGTCCTTGAGACTGGAAAAATGGAAAATGTACATAGGCAGTGTAAGGCAAGCTCTGCTTTGTAAGAAAGTGGCCAGTACTGGCCACAGTAGGTTACCCAAGGAGAGACAATGTCCTGGCTGCCATCTTTGTCTCTCTTCCAGAAACAGTGAACAGAAATACAGGTAGTAGCTTCTTTAAAATACTGATTAAGTATATAACTTAACATTCTGGAGAGAAAGGGATCCTTCAAATAAGAAGGTCTTCTTGAATTCTTGAAGCAGGGCAGGTAACACATACCTCAGTGTGCAGTGCTGTGGGTACTGAGACTATCACATTTTAGTATGCAGGAGGATATAGCCATAGGGTCATGAGTTCATGGTACTAGACCACTATCCAAGTTCGAGGATGACCTGGGCTACATAGTAAGACCCTATCTCTGAAGGGAAGGAAGACAGAGAGGCAGAGAGAAAACACTTCTTCAGATAAAACTTTGTTAAAGAACAATGTAGCAGCATGGCCTGAAAGCATTAAAAAAGGTGCATATCTTCCCCCCTAAGTAATTCCACTTGTATAATCTATCATTTAAGATATCAGAGATACAATCCAAGCTGTCAAGCACTATTCATAACAGTGAAATATAGAAACACCCTAAATACCTGATAATAGTTGAAGATGAAATAAAAATTGGGCTGGAGATTTAGCTCAGTACTTTCGATGCCTGCCTAGCAAGTACAAGGTCCCGAGTTGGATCCCCAGTAAACACATACAACAATACTGGGCATGGTGACTCATGCCCACCATCAGTCAGTCAGTACCACATACCACAATGCCAGGCGTGGTGGCTCACACCTGTCATCCCAGCAATTGGGAGGTAGAGGCAAGAGGATTGCTGAGTTCCAGGGTTGCCTGGGATACATAGTGAGTTCAGGGCCAGCCTGAGCTATAAAGTGAGATCTTGTCTCAAAAAAAAAAAAAAAAAGAAAGAAAGGAAATTAGAACCTGTATTTTTTTATGTGAAATAGAAAATTTTTTCTTTAAATAAAAACCCTGAGGGTATTAATAGAATGTCTCTAAGTATAGGATAGTATATAGATTTTTAGTTCATTTTTGGCTTTTTCTTTGTTGTTCAAATTTTCTTCCATGGATATAAATTACATTTGTAAGGCTCTACTACTTCTCTTTTTTTAACAACTCTTTTCACTGAGTGTGTGAATAAATTTTAGTGAGTGAATAAATTTTTGTCCTCTCTGCTTCTCTCCCTCTGGGCAAAATTAAGTTTGCACCAACTTGTGTCCTTTTGCACCTAGTGTTTGTTATCTGTTTCTATCTACAGTCGGGGAATATGAAGGCATGAAGAGACACAGAGTCCATGCATGATCCAGAAGGGATAGCAGTGGAGCGAAGAATTTCAGCAGCTTCCACCAGCTGCTGTAGTGCTGCTTGGAAAGAGACAGAAAGTTGTAGCATCTAGGAGCTCAGATCCGAAGTCCAATGGACCTGAGTTCAAATCACATCCATCATCAATCAAGCTAAGTAACCATAGGAAATGAAAATGACCTTGTGACTTCTCTGTTATGACACAGAATTCAGCCTATGTCTATCAAACCTGGAGGAAAGCAGCTGATCTCACTGGGAAGCTCTTCTCTGGGTGGTGCCCGGCACACAGTATACATTATCTGGTCGTCACTGTCACTATCATCAGTAGAGGCTGCTGGGTCTGCTCAGTGGCTCCCTGCCCCGCCCCCTATGCCTAAGACCCTAAAGGCCGGCAAGTAATCCCTGCTATCGAGGTGGAACCTGCCTCACCTGCACCGTCACAAGCTGTTAAGAGTCCTGCTGAGGGCCGAAGGGTTAGCTCAGTGGTTCCGGTACCTGTCTTGCAAGAGCAAGGTCCTGAGTTCAATCCTGGTAACCACATACAATGCTGGGCATGGTGACTCATGCCCACCAGCAATCAATACCACATACCACAGTACCGGGTGTGGTGGCTCACGCCTGTAATCCCAGCACTTGGGAGGCAGAGACAGGAGGATTGCTGAATTCCACACTTGCCTGGGCTACATAGTGAGCTCAGGGCCAGCCTGAACTACAAAGTGAGAACCTGTCTCAAAAAAAAAAAAAAAAAAAAAAAAAAAAAAAAAAAAAAAAAAAAAAAAAAAAGAGTCCTGCTGATCAAGAGTAGACTACGTTTATGAAATGTTTTGCACTATATAAAGTAAGTACAATTATTTTGTGAAAATGTCATATATAAGATAAAACAAACTTTCTTTAGCTTGTGGAGGTATTCTTAATTATTTCTCAAGGTTTACAGCCTTCCTAGTTAGTTAAGATGTCTGGAACAAATCTACAGAGCTCTAATCTCTTTGGAAAATGAAGTAGTTCTACAAAAGTTCAGATTTTGAAAAAAAGAAAATAAGTGATGCCAACTGTCAGTTGCTTAAACACAGACCAAAATTCCCTAAAATAAGACAAGTTCATCATTTTCAAAGTACTTCTCAGCCTTGCCCTTTAAATCTTCTCCATACTTTATACAAGAATTACTTTTATCTTCAGGTGGAAAAGGAGGCCAAGAGAGTTAAGTTAACTTGGCTGTTGGAAAAATAATAACTAATAAGAATAAACAGCCTCAGCTGTCTCCTCTGTAAAGTGGGGAGACCCAGGGACACGTCACAGAATAATGTTCCAATCAGGCTACTTATTACTGTCATCATCATGTGGCTGTCACCCCCTGTAATGAGGTCTCATTTTATCCTCACAGTTCTGTGGCGTGGCACTATCACTATGACCATTTTAGGGTGACAACATAGAGGTTCGGAGCAGCTTGAAGTTCAGGGGTCCCATTTACCTGGTTGTTCTTTCCGGGCTCCTCACGTAGTGCTATAACCAGCAGCGATCTTCCTCCACCACCACCTATCCACTCTTGCATCCGCTCACCTGCAGCTGGTCATGTTTGCAACTTTCAGTACTCCTGTGTTCTGGCGGGTGCTAGTTGTTACTCCTGCGTAAGGCTACCTGTGTGGAGCTTGTCACTAGGTAAACAATCAGTTTTTGCATCAGGCCCAACCCACGCCAATTAATGTTTATTTAGCATCTCAGACTGGGTTCCTGGTGGGCGTGAGTCACGATGCCCAGCATTGTATGTGGTTACCAGGACCAAACTCAGGACCTTGCGCTTGCGAGGCAGGCACCGGAACCACTGAGCTAAATCTCTGGCCCTATGTATGGTTCTTAATAGTTGGTAGTAATAACAGATATGTTATTAGTTTATATATTTTCAATACTGTGCTTCTAATTTTAGAGTATATTTCTTCTACATATAAAAATAAGTTTACTGTATAATATGACATGTTATGGCAGCTCATGTAGTTCACGTTTACCTTGTTTATTGATTGCTGTGGCAAGTGATTGTACCGTCCAGGATTGTGTTACTGCACTTTATGATGCTTGCACAAAGTCACCTAAGTACACATTTCTCAGCATGGATCCCTGTCATGAATCAACACAATGTATACAGCCCACTGAGATCTTAGGGAAAAGCAATGATAAACCATGGTTGGACAAAGAGACAAGGAATTTCTGCCCTTCATTTTTAGAGAGATAAACACTTCTAAAACCATTGTGAGAAGGTCATATCCATCAAATAAGTGGTACAATAAGAACCAGTGGTGTCTGACCTATAAGCACCATTATTAATCCCTGGAAGTGGGCTGAAAAAAGGTCCCTCAAAACATAAGTCTACTCTCTAATATCTAAAACGTGAGCATGACTTTATATGAAAAAAAAAAGAGTCTTGGAAGATGCAACTAAGGATTTCAAGATGAGCTTACCCTGAATTATCAGGGTGGCCCCTAAATCCCATGGTAAGTACACTGACAAGAGACACACAAGAGGGATTTGATGGGAAGGGCAAAGTCCACATGAAGACAAGGACAAAAATCTCAGTCGTGCTACCACAGGCCCAGGAATAGACACCAGAAACAGGAAACAGCTGAAAACAGAATCTTCCCTAGAGCTTACAGAAGAACTGTGGTGCTGCTGGCACCAGTTGATTTTAGACTTCCAGGGTCCTGTACCAGGCAAGCAGAAATTTCTGTCTAGCTCTGTGAGATCATAATATGGTTCTAAGATCGTGGAAATCACTGGGGAAAAAATAGTCTTTTTTCAATATCTGCAACACACTGATTCTGCAGAGAGCAATTTGTGCTGATCAAAGATCACTCATTCTTGAAAGATATGTTAATGAGATCTTAAAATGCAAACAGGGAAGAGAGCATTGACTCAGAATGCAATGTAGGCCATATACTGTTCTAGGCACTGGCCTTTATAATTTCATTTAATCTCCCAGAGGGGATTCACTGAAAGTAGGTACCACTAAAATAAAGTTCCCCTCGTTCTGGGAACCAGAGTGGACCCCAGAAGCTCATGCGTTTGAGGCTTGCTTTCTGACACAGCAATGTTCAGAGGTGGGATTTTTGGAAAGTGATCATGTCATGAAGGTTTTGATATTATCAAGGGATTCATCTGTTGATGAGGTCATAGTTTATGGCTTTTGGGGGAGGCTGTGGAAACTTTAGGAGGTGAGCCTCGCTGGAGGAAGCAGGCCTCAATGGTGTGCCCCAAAGAGTGGCCCTTGTCCCCTGCTCCTCTTTCACTTGCTCTCTGCTTCCCGTGTGCTATGCAATAAGCAACTCAACTCACACTAAAAGCTCCTGCTGTGATGCTTCTGCCCCAGCACAGAACCAACAGCACCAAGAGTCCCTGGACTGACACCTCTCAAACCATGAGCCAAAGTAAGATTTTCCTCTATTAGGGTTATCATCTCAGGTATTTTTATCACTGCTGCAAAAAACTACTAACACAATCTGAGAGACCTCAAATTGGATTAGGAAGTTGGAAGTAAATGGATATGAGGTACAAGACTCCGAGACCTGACTACCGATGCCAAGAGGCAGTTTGGTGCCCCAGGGAGGGGAGCAGGTCAAACTGCCCGGACACAAACCCGAGAACTTCTATTCCCAGACTGTATGACCTCAGTCAGGTGCTTATTCTTTCTGTGCTTTGGTTTCCCACCTACAAAATGGGGACACCACAAATTCCACAAAGTTGAGTGTGACTGTGAGCTGTATATAAAATGTACCAATAAAGAATTCAATTTTAAAAAATGGGGATACTTTACATAAAGCTGTGGTAAATGTCACGCATCAAAACATATAAAGCACAGAAGACAAAGGCTGGCAGTGGCTGACTGAGTTTAATAAGAGCTAAGGAGGTTTATCTGCTACTATAACTCACATGTTATTAAACTCATAGAAAACACCTAATGGGTATTTGCTATTATTATCAGCATTAGTTCAATTAAGACCCAGTTAGACCTTAATTTGGAAATCTTTCTCTGTTTTTTTTTTTCTCCAGTTGTGATCTTTTTTCTGGTAGAATTGAAAATGCCTCCTTGGTAGACAGAAATTGGATTAAAATAAAAGCTCTCAGAATGTATGCTAAACATCCAAAGTTCAAGGAATTAAAGTAATGGCAGGAGACGATGTGATCTGTTAAGGCTTGTAACATATATTTAGCAGAGCAGTAAGTCAATTTCAAAATTACAAAATAAATCAGCTCAAAGGTAATCATAGCACTTGAAATCTCACCAATGGGCAAAAGCCACTAATTATTAGGTAAGTGGAGAAAAAGAAATTAAGAGAATGGTAGAATGAGTTTCTTAAAAATACCATCATATGGGGCCAGAGGGTTAGCTCAGTGGATCCGGCGCCTGCCTTGCAAGCGCAAGGTCCTGAGTTCGATCCCCAGTAACCACATATAATGCTGGGCGTGGAGACATGCCCACCAACAATCAACACCGCGTACCACAATGCCAGACGTGGTGGCTCACGCCTGTAATCCCAGCACTGGGGAGGCAGAGACAGGAGGATTGCTGAGTTCGCGGCGGCTTGCCTGGGCACCATAGTGAGCTCAGGGCCAGCCTGAACTACAAAGTGAGACCCTGTCTCAAAAAGCAAAAAAAAAAAAAAAAAAAAAAAAAAAAAAAAAAAAAAAAAAAAAAAAAAAAAAAAAAAAAAAAAAAAAAAAAAAAAAAATCATGAAAACAAAAACAAAGCAGAAAATCCTACTGCCAACAACTCCCTAAGAGCTTTACTTAGACAATAATAAACTGTGGCCAGACAAGTTCAAATCATGCTTGGCATGGGAAGTTTCATTGAGAGGATCCCTGTGAGTTCAAGGCCAGCCTAAGGTACATAGTGAGTTTAAGTCTAGCCTAAACTACATAAGTGTCTTAGTTACTTATCTCTTGTTGTTGAGACCAAATAACTTTGGACACCCAAATTAAAGAGGAAAAGGTTTCTTTGGCTCACAGTTTAATAGACATTTCAGTCCATAATTGGCTGGTTACAAGGCAGGGTGACATCACACACAAAGAATGGTTCATGATGACAGAAAGCATCAAAGGACCTTAGTAGTATCTCTCTGCCCCTTGTATCCTTTCCAGACTACTTAGGACAGGTGGCACTCACACCATTAATCACCATTAATGCCTTGGAGCCTAGCATTGTGCCATGAATCTATTCAAACATCACACACTGTAGATCCAGGAGGAAAAGCACCCTGTATGGCCACATGGGCCTTTGGGAGGACATGACAATACATGAGACAATGCCTCAAACAAAAAAAGTTCAAACAATTTTATTTCTAGTTCATTCTGTCATTTTTGTTTTTGCATTTACTGAACATCTACTAGATGGTGACTGATCACTGTGTCATCTCCTGCAGTTCTATACAAACATCCACACACAAATGAAAAAAACCAAGTGCTAAGGAGGATCCATGAAAAGGAAGAGATGTTAACTGTGAGTTTCCAGGGAAAGCAGTAATCTAGTTGACAGCCCAGATCTCTTCTAGATAAGATAAGACACATTTCAGATTCTTATCAGTCTTCGCCTACAGACTTCTCTGGTGTCTGTCTTACTGGATATTGATGTCATTGCTCGATTTTGTAAGCCAAATACATTTTACTCTTGCATTTCATTTTGAATTTCTCTCCCTCTACTGGAATAAATCTTCATGCCTGCTTAGCTTTGCTGCATTCTAAAACAGTGCCTGGTTTGTAGCAAATATCCATAAATTCTTGCTGAAGAATAAACCAAAATACAAACTCAACTTACTCAGCTTGATAAGATACAGTCCACAGGCCTTCAAACATATCCACTGACAGAGGACACTCACTTGGTCCATTTGTGTTGCTATTTAACAAATACCCAGGTCTGATAATTTATAAATAATACACATTTGTCCCTCATAATTCTGGAGGGTGAGAAGTTCAAGATCAGGGTGCTGGCTGGTTTGGTGTCTGCTGAAGTTTGCTCTCTTCTGTGTCAAGGTAGTGCCTATTGCTATGTCCGCATATAACAGAAGGGCAATGAGTGAAACTGCTTTTGCAGGGACCTTGATTCCATTCAAGAGGGATGAGTTCTCATGACATAATCACTGCCCAACAGCCCCAACTCTTAATATTACTGCCTTGGGGATTAAGTTTCAGGTTAGTGAACTTTGTAAAGAACACAAACATTCACACCATAGCATAGGTAAGAACAATGCTCCCCAGAACTATCAATATACACTGACATCATGCACCCCCCTCCGTCTGTAGGCTTCTACCCCTAACGGCTATGTTTACTTTGTATGATCTTGATTTCCTGGTCTCAACTGATTGGACCAGAACACTAGTGTTTTCTAAGTTCAGACAATCCTATTCTCTTCTCTTGGATTTAATGTTTGGCTTTACAAGAGAAGGAATTGGCAAACTGACCTCTGTCTTAGACTGTTTTCCATTAATACAATGAAATACCTGGGGCTGAATACTTTACAAAGAGAAGTTTTGTCCACCTTGATGAAGACACTAGATCTGGTGATGCTTTCATTGGCAGAGTTCCTGAGACAGTGCAAGGATTGCATAGGAAGAGCTACAAAAATCACACACGTGTGCTTCCTGTTGTCTTGTCATGAGCTTTTTCACTTCTGCTGTGCCCTCTGCTGTGCCGCTGTGCACTGAAGCTGGCTGACCATGAACTGAAATATCCATGAACTGTGAGCCAAAATAAACCTTTCTCCCTTTAACTTGTTGGTGTCAAATACTATGTCCCAGCAAGCGTAACCAACACATGACTGTCCCAGTCTGCCAGACAACCAGGATGCACTGACAAAAAGTGCGGGGAAAAAAATAGAAGTGGCTGAGACTAAAGACAAGAAATTCCTTTAGGATTTCAGAAAGGTTTTGGCCTAACATAAATTGGATCATAAGTTTGAGATTCTGTTTCAGTTTTTTTTAATTTTTGAGGGTTTGAGACATACCACACACACACACACACACACACACACACAAGCTAAAAGAAAGACCTTCACAACCTGTCCTGTGTCCTTTTCTCAGCTTTTACGCTCACGTGGCTCCCCATATCAAGGGCCTGACTTGAAGTATGTGATCACCGGACAGTTTTACTGTGGTTGTTCTCCCAAAAAATTACAATTACAATTAAAGTTTCAATTAATTTTAATTAAATTAAAATTTATTCAGATGATGCCTTAGTCCATTCAGGGTGTATACAAATTACAGAATTTATTGTCGTAAACAACAGAAATTACAAACAACAGGATTTTAATGCTCACAGACCTGCTACCACTGACTCTTTCCAAGGGGAGTTTCTGGTTTGCAGGCAGAAGCCTCCTGGGCAGGACTCCAACGGAACCCACAAACTCCCTTCTATTGGCTCCATCTCTAGTACAAGGGGAAGCATTGCAAACTTCCTCCCTCTGCCAAAATCCGGGGACACAGTGGCTCTTCACAGGGCCATCTGCACTGTCAGGCAAGCGTTAGGCTCCATCTCTCAGGTCGGGCACTTGCAGGACTGGATGTCAGGCTCTTCGGAATGGACCATCCAAGGGAAGGAGGTGGCCCTTGCTCCAGCACGCTAACTGGCACAGAATCTCCTTTCTAACTCCTTCTATTCGACAGTCTAATCCTCCTTACTATCCTTGATCTGACACGTACAAGAGCCAGAGAATTTGTTTGGCAACTACTGCTTCTGTGCGTTGGGCTTCAAAATTTGCCATCTCTTAGAGTCTAATGTTTGAGTCTTAAAAGCTAATTTTAATATCCTTTTATGCATACACACAAAACTTGTTTTGCATGTTTTACATACATGTTCTCATAATTGCAACATTTTTCGTTTTGTGTCTGAAAACCTCTTATTAATAAGCTTATATGATTTCTTTTTTTTTTTTTTTTTTTTTTTTTGCTTTTTGAGACAGGGTCTCGCTTTGTAGTTCAGGCTGGCCCTGAGCTCACTATGGTGCCCAGGCAAGCCACCGCGAACTCAGCAATCCTCCTGTCTCTGCCTCCCCAGTGCTGGGATTACAGGCGTGAGCCACCACGTCCGGCACTGTGGTATGCGGTGTTGATTGTTGGTGGGCGTGTCTCCACGCCCAGCATTCTATGTGGTTACCGGGGATCGAACTCAGGTCCTTGAGCTTGCGAGGCAGGCGCCGGAACAACTGAGCTAACCCTCCGGCCCC
>PVIC010046908.1:0-14068 GCA_004025085.1 Thryonomys swinderianus
GCTCTTGGCTGATTGAAAGTCTTTGAAAAATTCTCTTCTCCCAGTTCTGCTCTAGATTATTTCTAATACCCATCACAACGTAAATAGTTCCCAAGTAGCTACTGTCTCATACTGCTTAGGAAATAAGGACAAGAAAAACTGGATATGGTCAGTACAGATAGAGCTTCCTTGACAGACACTTTGCAGCCACGGTTGAATCTGTTAGTAAAGACCCCGGATCTGAGGGGCTGAGCCAGCCCCTCGTTGAGTGGTGCCCTGAGGGGAGCGAGCGCTCGGGACACCGCTGGGGCTGTGGCCCCCCTGCAGGGGCCGGTCCCGCCGTCCCGCCACGGCCTTTCCCCGCGCCTGACACCGCCACGCATCTCTCTTAGTGTTTCCTCGCCGTGCTCACCTTTTCCTTGGGATCCACTAGCGAGAACGTCCCTAGACGGGCACCGGTCACCCCAGGCCGGGGACCCAGCCCTGCCCTGTCTTGGGAGGAGCGAGGTCCGCAGCCTCCCGAGCTTGTCAGGCGCAGAGTCGCAGAGTCGCAGGCCGCGCTCACGGCCACAGAAGCTGAGTTGTAATTGTTAATTCTGCCTCTTCTTTGTGATTCAGATAATTTCTAAAAGGAGAAGACAAAAAAAAAACACCTTTATTTCACTCACTTTAAAACAGCAAGTCTTGTACTAAAATTTTTAAATAAACTTCTATGACAGATAACTTTTAATGCTTCCTTTAAATTTCTAAACCGCTGGGCTGGAGATTTAGCTCAGTGGTTCCGGCACCTGCCTCACAAGTGCAGCGTCCTGAGTTCAATTCCCGATAACCACATACAGTGCCGGGTGTGGTGGCTCACGCCTGTCATCCCAGCACTCGGGAGGCAGAGGCAGGAGGATTGCTGAGTTCCAGGCTTGCCTGGGCTCCATAGTGAGCTCAGGCCCAGCCTGAACTACAAAGTGAGACCCTGTCATAAAAAAAAAGAAAAAAATTTCTAAACTACTTTCATTTCTAACTCGTCAATTTTATTTCTTTCTTTACAAACCATCTACAACTTATTTTCAGTTCTACTCATTTTTAGAAATCAGGGCACAGTACTTATAAAACGAGCTCTGTGCTTACTATCTGTTAGGACTTTGCCTACCACCTCTAGCATGCATTTCAGGAGCATATTATTTTTCAAAATCATAACCTCTTAGTATCAAATTATAGTTATGAAAGCAATAACAATTATTAAAAGATCAATAAAAAACATCCTACCAAAATGGTGACAAAACAAAATGTAATAATGTACAATGTACAAATGCAATAACAGTTAATGGAAAAAATACACAGTACTGTAAAATTCATAACACAAAAATTATGGTATATAGTATTTAAAATCGGTGACTTGTAGAAAGGCACATGAATTAAATGATGAAAAGGGATGCTCCACATGTATTTTTCACATTACAGATTTCAATTGTAATATTCATTAGCTCAGTCATTTAAATAATTAAATATACTTAAAACAACAGGCAACACTTAAGAATTAAATGTCTGTTTATTGGTTTGTAGAGAGAGGGCCATGGCCATAGCACATTTTGGGTTATATTTTATAGAAGTGTAGGGTTTTTATTAAACTTCCCGTCTCTGCTGGCTGCGGCTGTAAAGTCTGTGCACTGTGGCAAATACTGGGTGTAAATTTATACCTTTGGCACAAAATGAAAGATAAAATTATCAGAAATCTGAAAATGTTTTTGCTTGTCTAACAACTTGATCTTAAGAGTTCAGTACACAGCACTACCTTTGAAGGAGAAAGGGACAAAATTAATGTCAATAGCCTAAACACTGGTTTGCACTTCTGGCACGCCGTCAGCGACAGCCGGCAGAGGTGTGATTAATATTTTCCAGCAGCACTTAGATGTTCTCTGTCGCAGGCCCCTGTACCACTGGTGAGCTGGAGAGGGCTGAAAGCTAAGTCCAGAGACAACCTGGAAAAATGAGAGATTTAAATTTACGTCCAAATTTTTAAGAGGAATTAACCAATCAACAAATAAACACAAGAATAGTTTCCTACCTAATATTTCCTCTAAATGAAAAATTCCCTGCTCCGAAATACATCCCTTCTTTATTTCATGCTCAAACTTCCTAGGTATTTTTAGTAAGATGTTTTTGTTTCCGAACAATAAACTTATTTCCATAGCCACAGCGACTCTATCTCCCTCGCTCTGATCTCTGGGAGGCCTGGAAAGCAGGGGAGTTTATTTCTGCACATCGAGACTTGACCCGGACCACAGAAGGGCCTGAGCTCACAAGCTGCCTCGCGGTGCAGACGCACGAATCCGCTGTCTTCTATTCGCGCCCAGGCAAACCAGATTTACCTGTCTTTGGAGTTTCCAAGAGTTTGAGAACGTGAAAAAGCAAATTATTTGGGGTCAGATATACTTAAAATCTACTAACTTTGGATAGGTAACCGTTTCCTGCTCTGTGAGCTGCACTAATCACGCGACGGATACAGCTTGTCTGTGGAGTGGAAATAAGTGAGGAGAAGAGAAGAGGCGGAGGGGGAAGGAGTGGAGGCGGTGACTTCTTTCTCATCCTCTTACAAAACTAATGAATTGGTTGCGGGTAAACAAACAAGCCAGATTTTCCAGATTCAAGCTCCGACGGGCCCAAGTTCTGCGAGAAGGGCCGCCGGAGCCGTCCCTGGGCTGCCAGCTGGGGCGGCGCTGCGGATCCCGACACAAGGGCCTGCGCGCGTTTCCTCCCCGGGCGCGTAGGGAGTCGGCCTTCCAGGCAGGTCTGGCGGGTTCTCTACGGCTGTACGGGGGGGAGGCTGGGGAGACTGGCGGAGGGTGATGGTCCAGGGCCGGTCCGCCAAAGCCGCACGGAGCACAGCGGGACCTTCGCTGAAAGTCAGCTCTGTCAGCGGAGAAGCAGCCCCACCCACGTAAGAGGGCGGAAAACCCGGGGCGGAGGCCGGACCTCACCCGCCGAGAAGGTCTCCTGGGCGGAGACCTTTGCACTTGCTCCGTGACTCGGTTTCTCCCTGGACCCCGGCGAGCCAGCACTGCCTGCGCGACTGTACTTGCTGCATCTTGCTGGCTGGTCACGGCTTTGTCCGTTCTGTGATTTCTCATTGCGCCGGTATTACCTGCGCGGCCGTATTTGCAGTGTTCCTGGTTGACTGTGATTCTGTCCTGCCTCCAGCCCGCCCCCCCTCGTGGCTTTGCTCCATAGAAGCCTTCGGAAACGTGAGGTGGGTGGGTTACCCACCTTTCCAGGTTCCCGGTTCTGTCTTTCTCAGGCAGAAGCTTTCTTTCTCAATAAAATTTTCCTACTCGACCCTCCGCCATTCATCCTTCGATTTTAGAGAACACGAACTTGCATTTTCAGGTTGGGAGCCGGGCCTTGCTCCACCATACCAACTGTATTTGAAAAGCTATGTTTTTAGAAATCAGCTAAATTCGGAGAAACTGACTCAATTTTGTCATACTAAGAGTTGTTGCGTATTAAAGTACCCTAAAGTTTTAGGGGCAGGGTCTTTTGGTCACTAAACATGAAAACTACAGAAGGAGAGACTTTGGCTAACTGCACTTTTACTATCTTCCTCTTTCCATGTAAAAATGCATGACAAATAAAATGGGAAACACGCTTAGATGTGAGCAGGAAATAAATTTGTAGTTTTTAGTTTGGAGATACAGGATTCTAGAATGTCCAGTACACAAACCCAATCTAGGTATCCAGCTCTGTGACTTAGTACCCACAGGCATGTAGTCCATGGGTTTTCTCAGATCCATCAGATTTGACGAAAAGATCTTAAAAAGAGGTAGCCAGAAATATGAACAGGCTATAACTCATTAATAGCAAGGCAAAATTAGGTTAGATATCACAAATGCAGTTTTCAATTGAGCAAACCTTAAATTTATGGAGGAAAGAGTGATTAAAGAAAAGAGGTAGCTGAAGATAGCTTTTGTTTAAGTGCTACAGATTAAACCCAGGTTCCCAACCACGTACAAGCTTGGGAAAGAACTGTATAAAAGTGGAGTTTTCTGGAACTATCTGGGGTTGGAGTATTATCAGCAGACGTTCCTTGTGAGCAGGTTGCGTACTAACGTTGCTGCACTGAGTTTGTTTGTGGCCTTGCCAGACTGACAGCACTGCCACGGAGAACTGTTGCACAGGGCTGTGTGCCGAGAAGATGACATCCATATCAGGCACGCCGTTGATTTGCATATTTATCCAAGTAATTCCCCTGTTCATGAACAGCGCCCTGCGGAAGGGGCACTTTTCCTCATCCACAACGCAATGGCGCGCGTGCCGGCAGTAGTTCCCCCGTGCACTGAGGTGTTCATCCTTCTGTAGAGTCGCCTCCACGCTGGCCGAACGTTCCTTGGCCAGGTGACTCATTCCTCCTTGCTTTTATTTATCACGCTCATTAAGTGGGGGTCTAAAATACTCATTTGATCTTTGGACTCTTGGCATCCTGAAAGGTGGTTGGCATCCAGAAGATTGGGAAGAAGTCCAAAACAATTTGCTGTACTAACACATGATGAGGACTGAGCGGTTCCAAACAGAAAGAGAATAATTGAATTTGGCAAAGAAAATGATCCTCTGGCTTGTTCAGTGTCGGGTACGTAGCAGCCACTCAAGAAAATACTTCAGGAATGAATTAACATCCTTAAGAATCATCTCCAGAATCACCCAGAGCCTCAGAAGGGTGAGTGCGGACAATCTCACAGAGTTCATGTAAGAAGACGAGGGAGATGAAGCTGGCAGTGCAGCGTAGGATCTCGCGTACATTCTGCCAACTCACCTTGCCTCGTGACTTTCTAAGCCACGCCCCTCTCGGAGCCACGCATGCGCCCCCGACTTAGCACACGCCCACTTCCTGGCTGCGTTCGCAGCCTCACTGGACGTTTTCATCAGCAGAAGGAAAATCACTTCGGATCCAAGGACAAGCACCGTCCTGGTAAGAAGGTCATAAAACACTAGGAACTGCTCTTTAGCAACAGAGGTTTGAAGGCAAGTCCAAAGAAAACACGGGACAGGGTTTGGAACAGGCCGGCGTGTACTTCATCATCAGGGCTGTGGTACACAGTGAGGGGGCTTCGGGGGACTCGAACACCCCTGCCGGGGAGAGCTGTGCTTGCGTTGGCTACGAGAAACATGTTTTTACACCAAACAGATGGGCGGCCGTAAGACACGCAAGTCTGCTGTTGAAGGGAAGCCTGCTTGCACCAAATAAACGACGGGAACAGTTCAAGACCAGTTCATCTCAGGGCAAACAGCATCCCCGGGCCGCGGCAGGGCCAGAGCAGCTCAGGCTGCCGTCCCCGCGGGGCCCGCTGCACCGGCTCAGCCTGCCTCGGGGGCTGCGGAGCCCTGCACAGCGGTCCTCTGACCTACGACCGGCCCGGCGTGTGAACACTTCAGGTTACAACCTGAAGCTTAGTTTTAACTTACAACCAGCGTCTGGAGTTACAACCCAAAGGCTGCCCGCCTGTGCTCCCGGATGGGCTCAGACAGACTGAGCCCTTGAAGCGCTGCGGAAGAGGAAGAGCACTGCAGCGTCCCTTCCCGCGTGGAGTTGAGAAATCCGGGCTGCTCTCGTCGGGCCCTGCGCTCCGCCTGTGCACGGGCGGCAGACGCCGAAGGCTGCGGAGGGGAGCCCGAGCCGCGCTGACCAGGTACACCCGGCCCTAGGGAACAAAGCCAGCTCATAAGTCAAGGGTCCACTGTGCACTGTACGTTTTTCTGCAACCTTACACACCTTTATTTTGTGCCCAGCCAAAGAGTGCTTACATTTTTGCCCTCAGGAGGGACTTTTCCATGGGGCTGACTACCGTGCCGGCTAGGGACCGCCCGCTCCAGCCTCCCACCTCCCGGCCCTGCCCCGCCCCGTGTCTGCGCCCTGAGTGTTGCGCGCGAGTCAGGCTGACCACCCGGGCCGCGTCAGGCCACGCAGAAGCGAGCGACCTGCGGGTCCTCACTGGCTCAAAGTCTGTCCAGTCTGTTAGCTCAGTAAAGGCTTTCCAAATATGACCATCAAGAGCAATGAAGAGTCTGGGGCTGGAGGGTTAGCTCAGTGGTTCTGGTGCCTGCCTCGCAAGCGCAAGGTCCTGAGTTCGATCCCATAACCACATACAATGCTGGGCGTGGTGACTCACGCCTACCAGCCGTCAATGCCACACACCACAGTGCCGGGCGTGGTGGCTCACGCCTGTCATCCCAGCACTCGGGAGGCACAGACAGGTGGATTGCTGAGTTCGAAGCTTGCCTGGGCTACATAATGAGCTCAGGGCCAGCCTGAACTACAAAGCGAGATCCTGTCTCAAAAAAAAGAAGCAATGAAGAGTCTTTAGGGTGCAATAATTTCATGAGAACTTTTGAAATGGTTCAAGCGCTCAGGAACGTTAGCTTTTTAGAACACTACAGGAATATCACATATTTTTCCATTTTATAGCAAATTATAAGTCAGAGTTTTCCAAGTCTGTGCAGAAAAAACATGGATTTGTTAAAAATTTCTAGAACCAACAGCTAGTACTCTAATTGCGATGACAGCAAACGCTTCCAGTTGATGGTCTGAGCACCTCTGAGCTAAAACAGGCTGCTGAGAGAGAAGTTGTCTGTGGCCTTTGCTCTCGGGTATCTGTCTTTCCTTGCAGCCTAACCATTCAACATTAAATATATACCAAACACTTGGTTTTTTTATTTGTTTTTAATGGTATATCTTTCTTAACAAGTTCTTTCTTTAATTCTTTTTCTTATTCTTTTTTTTTTTTTTTTTGAGACAGGCTCTCCCTTTATAGTTCAAGCTGGCTCTGAGCTCACTATGTAGCCCAGGCAAGCCTGGAACTCAGCAGTCCTCCTGCCTCTGCCTCCTGAGTGCTGCGATTATTGGTGTGAGCCACCAGCCTGGCATTTCTTTAATCCTTGTTTTTAACGGTAGGAACAGGTATTCTTCCTTCTCCTACTTACAAGACATTGGTATCAAAAGTCCAGAAGGCCAAGTGAAAGCATGATTTGAGTTCTAACGCTATCCCTTACTAATTGGTCAAACCATGGAAACTGGGCCTCAGTCCTTCCAACAATACAATAAATGTGATAGTTAATGTGCCTTTGCATAGTTTTTAGTAAGGATTATAGAGACTAACACACCAGATTATGTCATCAAGTCTTATGCCCATCATTCTTCATTGTCTTTTACAACCCTGATGAAAATTTCATGGCATCTAAGAGGTCATTTTAACTTTGGTATTGGAGAACTCCTCCCTGCACATGGAAGTTACCAAAGAGCCTGATTAAAAACACAGTGCTACGGGCTCCGCTGTCCATGATTCGGACACAGAGGGACAGGATTAGACCACAGGATCTCTGTTTAAAAGTGTCTCAAGTGGACCAAGTCTCGAAAACTCCTGCCTCGATATGTAAGAGTCCCCCTTCTCTTCAGGGTGCTTCTGGAGCCTGATGAATGCATTTTCTGCACGGCTTTGGCTTCCACACAGAGTAAGGCCCAGGCAACCTGTGAGGATCCATGGAAATGCTTTTTACACGTTGGGAGGAATTTAAATTTAGGGTTGACAAGGAAAATTGTAAGTCATCAAAACATGTATCTGCTATATCACTGCTATTGACAGGAAACATGATAAATACAATGGACCAATAATTTTTAAAAAATTTATAGATCCAAAGAAATGATATCTTGCTATAAGAGTATGAAAACAGGAGGAAAGAATAATGTTTAATTTCCTTCTTCCCTGCCACAAATGAGCTGTGTTTTTCAGTGTCTTTACTCTCTCTCATGTATACTATGAGGTCCATAGTTAGTATTAAAACTGGCTCAGCTCTTAAAAGAATTTTGAACTGAACCTTTCTAACGTAGGGGGGAAAACTATCAGTTACCATTTTATTATTGTTCATTCCCATTCACCTCTGAACTTCCTGGTTTGGTTTGAGGCCAAAGCACCACGGGAAGGGCTGCTCTCACAGTACTCCTGGCTCACCAAAAGTTTCTTGAGAAAGCCAGTTTCCATGAGATTTCAGTTCCAATTTTGTAGACCCAAGAAAACTCAGCATAGTTCAGATAAAGTTCAGATAAGCATTCAAATTTTCAGTTGCTTTTGCCAGATGAACCACGAAATCATCTGACATGTTCACATCAGTTTTAGAACAGGAGGAAAAAAAACCCTACAATTCTCACTGTGGACAATTTTGGAGGAGTACAATGTACTGAGAAACCACTAGAAATTCATAGGCTTTTCCCCTCATTCTTTTCCTTAAGAAAAATACAAATTCTAGATAAAAATAATGACCCTGTTGCTTATTTTAGGTATAAATAAACGCTGGATGAAGTAACTTAGCAACACTGACCGCTGAGCAGTAATGTGTCTAGGAAACACTGCGTGATAACGGACACAGATGTGACTTGGACTGAGAATGTTTTGTGCACCTGTCAGTTTTCTTAGGCCCCTTGTCTTCTCCCTTAAAATCCAGAGTGACAGTGGCAGCAGCACGATGGCTTATAGCTTCCAGGACACACAAAGAACTGCCGACCCAAGACCTTAACACACCCTGACAGCCAATTTCTCCCACTGGCATGGACTAGAACAGAGAGGTTGAAGCTAATTTTAGCTTCAAGTGATCATTTTTTTTCAAAAAAAAAAATTACCTTTGAGGCCATAAATTATCTGCTGAAGCATGAAATAAATACTGCAAGATTTGAACATGAACTTACTCACCAAGAGATAAAGATTCTCCCATCAACTGTCTTTAAAAAAGAAAAAAAGTCCACATTGCATACGCACCGGAGTCCTCTTATAACGCACCCTGTTCCATTTCGGAGGTTGGTAAAGCAAGCTCTTGTTTTGCGGGCCCACCCAAGGAGATCTGATCATCGGGAGCGCCAAAAGGAAATGGCCGTGATGTAGCTCAACCTGTAATACTTTCTTGTGGTGTGAGCAAACTCTGAGCTCCAATACAGTCACTGAGAAAACCAGTCCATAAGAAACTGGCAGTAACCGCCCCTAGACAGTGTGCTGTGCGTGTCACTCCGCCGCATCTTCCCCAGCCTTCCCGGCCCTCGGGAGCGTACGGGCAGCAGCAGACGCAGGCTGCACCCTCGCCCAGCACGCATCGCAGTCCCCTCGGCCAGCGAGAGGAGGCGCCTGCGAGCGTCGGTCAGACACCCTGGGCTCCGTGGCCACGCGCCTTGTAACAAAGGGACCCAGTTAGCACCTCCAGTGACAGGCATTCGAAGAACAGACCTGGATTCTATGCTTTGAGATTGTCTTTTACTACTGTTAATTCTTTAAAATTCAGGAAGATGAAGATATTTAGTTTTGTATTATCCCAGATAACTGTTTTGTTCTTGGCTTTCTTTTTTTTTTTGAGACAGGGTCTCGCTTTGTAGTTCAGGCTGGCCCTGAGCTCACTATGGAGCCCAGGCAAGCTTTGAACTCGGCAATCCTTCTCCCTCTGCCTCCCGAGTGCTGGGATGACAGGCGTGAGCCACCACGTCCGGCACTGTGGTATGTGGTATTGATGGCTGGTGGGCGTGCGTCACCACGCCCAGCATTGTATGTGGTTTCCGGGGATCGAACTCAGGATCTTGCGCTTGCGAGGCAGGCACCGGAACCACTGAGCTAAACCTCTGGCCCTGTTCTTGGCTTTTGTGGTACCAGGGATCAAACTCAGGACCTTGCACTTGACAGACAGGTGCGGTGATGCTGATCTCCAGCCCTGGCCCTTCCAAATAACTACTGAACAAACTACAAACATCCAGTAACTTATAGTATTAATCAACATTTGTATATAAATTCTAATAGCTATATATTTCAATACTTTCCTCCAAGAGAAAATATACTATGTGATACTGATATCAGTGGAAATGAATCTTTACATTCAATAAAAATTACTTAAGTAATTCAGCATCTTCATGTGAGTAATGAAGCTTGGAAACAATACCAATGTGCTTGGCTTCTCTCTTCCATATCCACGCATCTGCGCGGAGACGTGGCCTGTAATAAACAATGAAATAAGAGACTGTAAAAACTCCTAGAAGATACACACATAGATGGGCACTATAAACACTTAAATCGTTACTTATTTTTAAATCTGATCCTCATTATTTGTCTTTGTCTAGTAGTGAACACTATTCCAGGCAATACACACACACTGAACCATTTGATTTACTTCAAACTTTACAAAACCATCTAAACATCACCCTTTTCTTTTTAAATCGGCACTAATTAACTCATTGTTACATAGTTTCAATTATCTTCTGTGTATAAATGCTTGCACATTTGCATTCAGATCTAACCACTTACTCTGTTACCAAGTTAGATCATTTGCTTGCAAAACACCAAAATTCTGAAAGGTAATGTGTTGAAAACAGGAACTACTGCATGGCCTGCGAAAGTGATGTCTTTTTCTCAGTATGTCTGTATTTGAAGATTTCTTATAACGGAGAGAAGAAAGGCCAACAAGACAATGATCAGAGTCCTGGAATAATCAAAGAAGGTGATACTTCGAGCTATGAAGCCAAAAGGAACTGGGTAGAGGACTTGAAAAGATCATTAAAGGCTGGGGCTTCAGCTCGGTAGCCTTTCGCCTGCCTGGCAGGTGCAAGGTCCTGGGTGACCCGCCTAAACCGGAGGGTTCCGTGGGGTGCAGAGCTCAGAGATGCCGGCGCGGATGGTCTTCACACGACTCCCCGGGAGCCGTGACGCGGAGCAGACCGAACCAGGGAAGACCGGAGCGGGCCCCTGGGGGACGCTCGGCCCGAGGCAGCCCAGGCCTGGGGCAGGCCACTCGACCCGAGGACGGAGCTCGCTGGACGGCCTCCGGGACCTGCCCTCGGGCCAGCTGGCGCCGGGGACGGCCAGCGCGGGGAGAGGCCTCCGCCGGCCGCGGGACGCGGGGAGGTGTCTGGAGAGGTGGGGGAAGCCGGAGGTCCCAGGACGAAGAGTGGGCGCGGGCTCGGGAGAGCATCTTTAGGGGAAGACCCAGAAATTCCTTCTGTTTTAGTGGCCGGCGCTGCCGGAGGCCACGGTGACCGGTGACCGGAGGCCACGGTGAGGCGGAGACCCCCGCAGGAGCCGCGCAGAGGACGGGAGGGCTGCGGGGGTCGCGCTGCCGTGCGCGGGGCTCGGGGCCCCGCCGGCCCGGCTCTCTGCCAGCAGATCCGGGCGGGGAAGGAAGCAGCTCGAGCAGCCGTTCGCTCGGCCAGGCCCCCGCGCGGGGGCGCTCCGGGGCGCAGGGGCTCCGCGGTCCCCGGGCTCTCGCCGCAGTCCGGCGGGGGCGCAGACCTCGCCCGCGACCCCCAGCCCGGGCCTCCGTCCCGCCGCGGGGAAGGGCGGAGCTCCTTACGTCCGGTGACCTGTCCTTCCGTGGCCCTTGTGTTTGTGGCTCCTCCTGCGAGTGGAGCTCCGGCCGGGCTCGTTTCGCCTGCGGCGGCGGCGGCGGCCTCCGGCGGGAGAGCAGCGCCCCCCCCGGCCCCCGCAGGCGAACGCCCCTCCGTGTGGCCGTCGCGCTCGGTAGACCCGCGGCTCGCTTCCCGGACCCCGTTACTGCGCTGCTGTGGACACGGGCGCACGCGTTTCTGCGTAAAAGGACGTGCCCGACCCCTGGGATGTGGCCCAGAGGCACGGGCAGGCCGGTGGGACCTGCAGCCGTCCTCTGCCGGGGAGTGTCCGCGCTGCCGCCCCGGCGGCCGGGCTCCTCCCGCGGGGCCAGGGCTCCTGCGCCGCGCGGCCCCCGCGCGTCCGTTGCTTGATCTCGGCGCAGGCCCCTCCCGGACTGAAACACTCTCAGTGCTTTTTAAATGTGCATTTCTCTGTCAGGGATGCTGAGGACCTCTTCATGTATTGACTGGCCATTGTACTTCTTCTTTTGCGAAGCGTCTATTAATTTCAGTTGTCATTTTTATTGATATTTTATTTTGGGGATTTTCTTTTTTAGTTCTTTATATATTCTAGATAATACTCCTCTGTATGGAGAAGAACTGGCAACATTTTTTCCCAATCTACAAGTTGTTTCTTCCCTCTCTTAGTCGGTTCCTTTGTTATGCAAAAGCTTTTAAATTTGATATGATTCCATTTGTTGATTCTTGATTTTTTTTTTTTTTTTGAGACAGAGTCTGGCTTTGTAGTTCAGGCTGGCCCTGAGCTCACTATGGTGCCCAGGCAAGGCTCGAACTCAGCCATCCTCCTGCCTCTGCCTCCCAAGTGCTGAGATGACAGGTGTGAGTCACCACGCCTGCACTGTGGTATGTGGTAACTGGGATCAAACTCAGGACCTTGTGCTTACCAGGCAGGCGCCAGAACCACTGAGCTAAACCTCGGCCCCCAGTTGATTCTTGATTTTGTTTCTTGTGCAATTAGGAGCACTATTCCAAAAGTCTTGGCCCATGCCTATGAGTTTGAGAGTTTTACCTATTTTATCTTCTAGAAGACTGTGTTTCCATTTTAAATTTTTTAAATTTATTTTATTGGTACATTTTATATATACATCATGATCACAATCGACATTGAGAATTTGTGCCAGTATATGACACAACTTAATTCTCATTTTTTTCCCATTCCCCTACCCACCTTACAACCCCCTGCCCCGTATATGTGTAAGTTTTGTTTCCTTTTTTTTGGCCATGACATTTTTTCTCCATGTTATTTATCACTACCCCCTTTACCCTCTGAATATATTCCATTCCACAGCATCTATCATACACCCTAGAACTCATCTTTATTTTGATTTTAGATCAGTATCTATTGAGATTCGTAGGCCTGGATCAATCTGCATGCGGGTAGCCAGTCTCCTGACACCACGTACTAAGGGGTTATCTTCCCTCGGCGTGTGCCTTCGGCCTCTCTGTCGAGGGTCGAGTGGTCACGCGCGGCTGGGGCTCCGCTCTCCTGTTCTCTCGTTCCCCAGCCCTGGCTTTGTCCTATCACCAGAATTCTCTGCTGTACCTACAAATTGAGGATTCTGATGCCTCTTGCTTTGCTCTTTTCAACCAGGATTGACTTTTCTTTTCTGGTTCCATATGAATTTTAGGATCATTCAACCCAGTCCTTTGAATAAAACTGTTGGAATTTCGATTTGGATTGGATTCAACCCATCTGTTAATTCTGGAAGTAGAGCAGTTTTGATTCTGTCCACCCTGCCTCTGCAGGAACGGGGACATTTTTCCATTCCTTGATGACCTCTTTGATTTCTGTTCTCGGAGTGCTGTCCTTTTTGTTGATGTCTTTCCCTGATTTACTTGGGTTCATTCCTAGGTCTTTAAATGTTTTTGGTGCTATTGTGAATTCATCCTCTGAAAAGTCCACAGCTAAGTGTGTTGTTAGAAGACAGATTTGCAGAGAAGAGGCAGGTCTGCAGGGTGTCTCCGAGGGCTTCGCCTCCCTCCCGTGCTCCTCCTCTGGCCGTTGCTTCCTGGCTCCCGGGACATAAGCAGCTCTCTTCCTCTGTGCCCTGCCGGTGGGCTGCCAGCCCGTTCCACTCCGAATCCCTGAACTCCATGAACCAAAATAAACCTTTCCTCCTTTAAGTTATGGGAATGGGGCATTTTTATCCCAGCACTGAAAAAGTGACCGAGACACTCTTATTTGGAAAATTATGACATTCCCAAAATATCAGCTGGACTATCGATAGGGCCCATAGTTCCCTTCCTTTAAATCGTGGATTTACCTGGGCTTGGTGGCTCACGCCCGTCATCCCAGCACTCGGGAGGCAGAGGCAGGAGGATTGCTGAGTTCGAGGCTTGCGTAGGCTACACAGTGAGCTCAGGGCCAGCCTGAACTACAAAGTGAGACTCTGTCTCAAAAAAAAAAAAAATCATGGATTTATTTTTTAAAAAGATTTGTTCACTAAACCCATTGTTCCCCTGACACACCAGGCTAACTAAAATTAGTGACAGCTGGGCGTGGTAACTCACGCCCATAATCCCAGCACTTGGGAGGCAGAGGCAGGAGGATGGCCATGAGCTCGAGGTTAGCCTGGAGCCACCTGAACTACAAAGCAAGACCCTGTCTCAAAAACTGGGGGAGAGAGGGAGAGGGAGAGGGAGAGGGAGAGGGAGAGGGAGAGGGAGAGAGAGAGAGAGAGA
>PVIC010046909.1:0-14068 GCA_004025085.1 Thryonomys swinderianus
AATGTGTCTAGAGGTTTCCAGCGGGTGGAACTGTGTGCTGATGAAAGGTTGCATGGAGTCTGAGGGACAGGTGTGGGGAGGGCACCGCCCCCTCCTGCAGCTGGTATGAACAATGCTCCCATCTTCCACTGTGAGGAGCAGGCCCCTGTCTCAGCTGGCCATCATCCTGCCAATCAGGAACAGGCATCTGGGGTCACTTCCGGCTCTTCTGACCATTTCACCATGATTGGAGGAGACAGGAGGGAGCAGGTCGTAGCCCAGCTTGCCGTCCTCAAGTGAGAGGAAGCAGGGCAGATAGAAAAGACAGGGCAGGGAAGTCTGAGGAGAACCTTTTTATGCGAAAGTACTCACCGTCTTCTTGACTACGCAAATGAGAGCATGCTGGATACCAAAACCAATGAGCCTGCCAGGTTGAAATTATTAAATTGGCTATTTAAAGTTTTTTACATGGCAGATTAGAAGATGGATGCCTGTTAACTTATTTGAGAAGAAAAAAAAAATGATGGTGCTCTTTTGCCCTCATCCTACCCCCAAAACAGAAAAGGAAACCAGTAGATTTAATACTGTCATTGATTGGTTGAAAATAGTTGCTGCTTTGACCTTCCTTTTTAGGCATGACATAAGTTATGTGACACCCAGTCATTTCCAGCTTCCTCTTCCCGTCTGCTGGTCTGTGCTGCTGGCCACTTACTGCTCCTTCCCCAGACCAGACCTGCGCTCGAGGGCTGCCACAGCTGCTGGCCGTGATAAACCTGATGGCCAACGCCTGCGTCAGGGAAACGCCCGCTTTGCCTGTGCTCTCTTTCAGCCAGCCAACCTGCAAGATCCTTTGGCAAGCTGAGGGAATAAAGGGCAGGGAATCTTCATAAAGGCAAATCTCACAGCTTCTTTTTGTTTCTCTTGCATGCTGCTCCTGCGCTTCTTGTTGCTTTCAAACTTCGAAGGACTTCCCTTTGATGTCCCTGACCACCTCATTGTGTCCCAGCTGATACACACACCTAGACCAACTTTTCTCTCATTTGCTGGGACTGTGCTACAGAGTGACTATCGTGGCTTGTGTTTCCCCTTGGCAGGGACCTTGTGACTGAGTTAGAAATAAATTTTTAAAAATACAGCACATTGAGTACACTAATAAGTGAAATAAATAGATCACATAAATGTAAATATCGTGTCTTTTCTCTGGTATGAGAACCTGTAGATGTAAATAAGTTCTAGAATGTATGATAGATTTTGATAAAAAGGAAATACTCAAAGGGAATGTGGTAGGGGAAAGTAATGAGGGGAAAAAATAAATATGATTTGAAAAGAAAAAGCACATGTATATAGGGGGGTGGGGAGTTGTGGGGTGGGTAGGGATGTGGGTAAAAATGAGAAATAACTCGTATCATATACTGGTACAAATTCCCCAATGTTGAGTGTGATTGTGAGCTGCCTATAAAATGTACCAATAAAGAATTCAATTTTTAAAAAATCACAGCATAATACTCATAGCTTAAAATTTGAGCCAGGCAATAGGGTGCTGTAATCCGTAATGCCTTAGCATTGAAACTTCAAGTCAGAGTAGTGATGTGGGTTATGGTTCTACAGTCTCAAATCTAGTTATTCATTAGAACATTTCATTTTGAAATAACAGGACTAAAAATAAGATCAGTTGGACACTGAGTCCATACATTGTTATATAATTAAGATGTAGTACAACAGTAAAGATAATAAACTATTCAATGTATTGGTGACACCTCAAATTCATTCTTAGGTTTAAAAAGTTGCCAAATAGCATATACAGAAAACCCTCAAGTTACAACTGGTCTGACAGCTGAACAACTTGGGTTAATTACGTAATGGAAGATTCATCTGCCTCTTGTAATCTGCAGCATGTACCCAGCGAAACATCCAGGTCTCAGCTGTATTGACTTTGCACCACCTTGAGCTATAACCAGTCTTTAGGAACTGATTGTGTAAATCAAGGACCCACTGTATTTGCCTATTTGTGAAAAAAATTAGTAATGGTGCAAGATATGTTTCATGCATAGAATATTTCTGAAAATGTATGCAGGAAGCTGATATTTCTGCAAACTTTTGCCTTTTAGAAAGGGCACCAGGTGACTAGGGGCAGAGGTTTAAGATTTCTCTTAAATACACTTTGTGTGTTTTGAAACATATGAATGTATTATCCACTATGAAGAAAATTTGATTTGAAAACAGCATATAAAAACCTTTGTCAGACAAAGCTTTCTGTATTCACTCATGGCATGTTACCAAAACATCTGTTATGTCATTTTTCTAGATTTATTTTTGCAAGACAATACAGCTTACTTTTAACTTTTGTAAAGTGTGTGGCTTCAGAATTATGCTGAGGGCTGGCTCCACAACTGCCAGGCTGTGGGAACAGGCAGATGGCTTTATTTTTAGAAACTGGGGACAGGAACACGCCTCATAGGGCTCATCGGGAGGAGTGTATCAGGTGAAGCCCTAAGTTTCTCATACGGACTAAATGGTAACTTGTGGTGGGAATTACTGCTAAGTGTTAATTTTTGCCCTGTGGTGCTGAAAATAGGCTTTGGGGCTCAGACACAGGACACTGTGGTCATTTCTGTTTGTCAAATCTCTGGTAAATATCCATGAAGTCAGTAGATGAGAAATGAGGGACAGAAATAGGAAATTGTCACTTTTATTGCTAATAAAGGACTCTAAAATTAAGTAACACAGAGCAAATATTTACATTCTTCCTGAGTTTTTGAAAATCAGGAAACTGGGAATGGCATAGATTCTAGCTCAAGATCTCTCATAAAGTTACAGACCTGCTGCCAGTTGGGCCTGCGGTCTCCAAAGGCGTGGCTGGAGCTGACTGATACACTTCCAAAATGGCTCACTTGTGCTCGGGGCTGTTAGTGGGAATCCTCACTTTCTTAGCAGTGGACTTGTCCTTGGAGTTGTGAGTCTTTGTAATAAGTTGACTTTCTTCAGAGCAAGTGATCTGAAGAGCGAGGTGACTTTTACATTGCAGACTGTCATCCACAGTCCTACTGCCTCACACCAGTCTCTAAATCAACCCTATGCATACATGTTGGTTCACACCTCTTCAAGGGAGAGAAAGAGCAGAGAATTTAAAGGCATAATTTTTTTTTTTTGCTTTTGAGACAGGGTCTCACTTTGTAGTTCAGGCTGGCCCTGAGCTCACTATGGTGCCCAGGCAAGCCGCCGCGAACTCAGCAATCCTCCTGTCTCTGCCTCCCGAGTGCTGGGATTACAGGCATGAGCCACCATAAAGATATAATTTTAAAATTCCCAAAGAGAGGGCTGGAGGTGTAGCTCAGTGGCAGAGAGCTTGCTTAGTATGTGTGAGTTCCTGGGTTCAATCCCGAGCGCTTCAAGAAAAAGAAGGCAAGAGGAGAGAGAGAGAGAGAGAATATGGATTAGTAGTAATATTGAATAGTAAGTGTAAAGTGAGACCCTTCAAGGCAAACTAGGCTGTACAGTAACTGAGGTTCAGGTTTGTGAACATCTCACAGAGATAAGACTTAAAGACATATACAGATTATCTATTAGAAGTAGGCTAATGGAGCAAGATTTTCCATATTAAAAATAAGTTAGTTTATAATTGGATAATAGTGAAGAGAACACACCACCAAGAAGAGGAATGTAGGACATGGCTCTAAGTGTTAGGAGTCTTGCATAGCGTTAGGCTGCTAGTCTGTTCAGCTTCTCATATAGAGATACAGTGTTTATCTCACCATTGCAAATGCTTTATGCGTGTTCCTTAAAATCTCCCTAAGTGCAAATCTAGATAACAGTTTTTGGTGCTTTGCAGAATTAACACCCAGAGTATATCACTTGTTACATACACCAATTTTTCAAGTGTGAATTGATAATTAGAGCACTTTGGTTATTAAGTATCTCCTTGGGTATAAACTAAAGCTAGGTTAAACACACATATCATACTGTCAATGCGGAAGAACTTTGTTTCAGATAGTATGAAAGACTCTAACTGGGTTCTCGAGCAACCTTGAAATGATAACAATTCCATTAATGAGCAGTCATTTGAGAGGCAGAATAGAAATGAGATATCTGATTCAGATGAATAATAACAAGGATCTTGTTGAAATTCCTATATAAAGTATTTTCTACTCATCTTTGAGTTATAATTTTCTTTTGCCTTATCTTTGAAATGTAGTTGGTGAACATTGTGTATATTTAAGATGCCTGTGTTTTGCTATACAAATTATGACATGATTTCCCCAACCAAGCTACCTATTTATATGTTATTTTTGTTTTTGGTAAGAACTTTTAAGATCTCTTAGAAAATTTCAAGTGTATAATATATTAACTACATTCACCATACTATATATTCCATCTCTAGAATTTGGACACATTCGAACTGCAAGTTTATTCCTTTTGATCACCGTCCCCTCATTCCTGTATCACAGCACAACTGCTGCTCTTTTTCTATTAGTTCAACATTTGTGGACTCTGCTTCTTAGGTTTTGATTTAAAAGCAATCACCCATTGTTTGGCTGAATATACTGCATATAATATCATTTAGGTTAGTCTGTATAATGAACAATGGCAAGACTTCCTCTTTAGGGGCAAAATATTCTGCTGTGTCTATGACATTTTCTAGATCCCTTTATCCATTAGTGGATCTTTACTTTCTGTTCATAGTTGGGCTATAGTGAATAATGCTATTAAGGATGTGGGAGTACAGATGTCTCTTTGAGAACTGATTAGATTCTTGTTGGGTAGATAGGCAGAATTTTTAGATCTTGTGGTAGCTTAGTTACTACTTTTACAGGGAGGGAAGGACTCAATACTATTTTCTGTAATGACTGAACTAATTCAAAATCCCAAGAATGCCGTATTAGGTTCCCTTTTCTCTACATACTCTTGAACATTTATTTGATTTAATAAAAGCCATCCTACCATGTGTGACATATCTTATGGTTTTGATTTACATTTCCCTGAGGACTTGTGATGTTGAACAATTTTTTTAAAAATAAATTGACTTTCATATGTCAGCCATTTGTATGTTATATTTGGAACAACGTCTAGTTAGGTCTTAATCTGTTTTTTTAATTGAGTTGTATAAATTCCTTATGGGTTTTGCACATTAGCCTACTATCAAATATGTATAGCAGTTTGCAAATATTTTTTATCTTTATCTTGTTTCCTTTGCTGGGCAGAAATGTTTTGCTTTCATAGAGGGACACTTGTTTATTTTGCTTTCTTACCTATGCTTTTTTTGTCATATCCAAAAAATAATTGCCAAGTCCAGGGTCAAACAGCTTTTCCTTTATATTTTCTTCTAAGAATTTCTTTTTATTTTATGAAAAAATAATCAAGAGAATAACAATAGTTACTCTGCATGTTGTCTTCAAAGTAGTTACTCAGAACACAAGACATAAACCAAAAATATTCTTATAAAAAAGAAAGAAAATAACATAAAACTTTTCAAGGACTACAATAAACATTTAAATGAGACCAATTAGCATATATATTGAAAAATTTTTTTAAATAGAATTTGTGGTTTGGGGAAGTATTATAATTTAGGTCTTATATTTAAGATTTTTAATACATTTTGAGTTGATACCCAAAAAATTATCCTTACTCCATTGTGCATTCTTAATGTCTTTGTTAATTGACTGTTTATATATGGTCTATTTCTGTTTTCCATCCTATTCCCTTGGTCTATGTGTCAGTGTTTACTCCATCACACTATATTTATTTCTATAGTTTTATAATATAGTTGAAAATCCTGTAGTATTATAACACTAGCTTTTCTTTCTCAAGTTTGCTTTGGATATTTTTGGGCCATTTGTCTTTACATGAGAATTTTTATAATTGCTTTTTCTCTTTGTATGAAAAATGCATTGGAATGTCAATATGAGTTGCACTGATCTTTACAATGCTTTGGGTAATATAGACAGTTTAACAGTATTCTCCAGTTCATGAATATGGTAACTGGTATTTTCAACTTCTTTCACCTATGTTTATCAATGTACAGAACTCTTTCTTGGCTAAATTTCTTCCTAGGTATATGATTCTAGGTATATTTCTTCTTAGGTATATGTTTCTACTATTAAAATTAGTTTTTGTAATTGTTTTTGAAAATCCATTGTTATAGTGTAGAAACACAACTTTTTTTTTTTTTTTTTTTGAGACAGGGTCTCACTTTGTAGTTCAGGCTGGCCCTGAGCTCACTATGTAGCCCAGGCAAGCCTTGAACTCAGCAATCCTCCTGTCTCTGCCTCCCGAGTGCTGGGATTACAGGCGTGAGCCACCACACCTGGCACGAAACACAACTTTTTTACTTTGATTTTTATGTTATTCAGTTAGATGTGTAGCTGGGCATGGTGGCTTATGTCTCTAATCCCAGAACTAGGGAGGCAGAGGCAGGAGGATTGCTGATTTCAAGGCTTGCCTGGGCTATGTTATGAGCTCAGGGCCAGCCTGAACTACACAGTAAGACCCTGTCTAAAAAAAAAGGAATTAAGTGTTTAAAATCTTGTATGCATTTAAGATTTTTATAGCAGATTTCTACTTGGCCTAGCCACATTTTGTGCTAAATAGCCCCTCGTGGATGATGGCCAACACAGGAGAATACAGACTAGCTCTATCCTACCAAGACTCCCTTAAATTCCTATAAACCCTATCATTTATTCTTGCCTACTAGAATTCGAATGCTTATGTTTCCCCCCCCATTCATAGTAAAATCCTAATCCTCAGTGTAATGTGAGATGGAGTTTAGCAGGAGTAGATTATATTTTAAGGGTTCCATTCTTGTGAATTGAGACCTATTAGACTATGGTATTAGGCAGCCCCGTTCACCATGTGAGGATGCAGGAAGAAGGTGCCTTCTATGAGCTAGGACATGCCCTTCTAAACCATATCTGCAGCACCTAGATCTTAAACCTGCTAATACCTCAAGTCTTTTTATAGGCCACTCAGTTTATTATGCTTTGTCATAGCAGCCTGAAATGACTAAGATACATTCCTTGATTACCTGCATCATACATTGATAGCTCATTTTCCTTGGAAATTCCTTTTCTGGTTTCAGTCTCAGATTTTTATCACTTTCCAGTGTCATCTCAAAAATAGGGCCAGATTTTCCTTCCCAGACATGTGTTCACTCATGTAACCCTATTCTGCCATAATATATATGAACATGTGTCATGTTTATCTTTAGAGAAAGCAGAAAGACTTAATTTTATTTATCTCTGCCCAGAAAAGATTGCCTCGCATATAGTGCTCAATAATCAGGTGATTTGAAGTGAATTGTGTTGATTTCACTACAAAGGAAGGTAAGCTGTTTATAATGAAGCAACTAGCAGTGGATTATACATCTGTAAACCAGTATGCTTTCTAGTCTCAGGGAAGCCAAAGAGCTGCCGTCCTTGTCACGCTGTACCCAAAGCAGCAGTTAACCATCTGGAAATTGCTCACATTGTATGTTAAGAAAGTCCTTGTAGTAATAATTATATTTTACTTAGTAAAATAGTAATAATTATATTTTAATTTTCACTTTAGGACAGCACAGGGATCACCTTCCTCTTTTAGTATATTGTCTATTAACATCACTGGACTATTCTGCCATTTCTTTGAAAATTGCCATTTAGTCTGTGTAAGGCACTGAGGATTACTATGAAGGACAGAAAGAAAGGGTACCCTCATTGAATACATTCTGCTAAAGTGGTAAGATCTTCCTGGGTGATGGCATTTGAGCTACATAGTGAGCTCAGGGCCAGCCTGAACTACAAAGCGAGACCGTGTCTCAAAAATAAAATAAAATGAACACATATACCCACACTTTGGATTCTCTCAACCTCTTCCTTGATCTTGGGATCAGATACCTGCTCTTTACTCTCTCAGTTCAGCCTATTTAGGGACTTTCAGTATTCCTGAGGAATCTGGGGAATGACAGGCTTCATAAGGAAGGAGCCTAAATTTAACCCCAAATAATACGAATATGGTTCTTCTTGGGTCATTCCCTTGGCTGGGTCCTGCAAACTGCAATCTTTTGGAAAATGTCATTTTCAGTTATGACTCCGTCACGTCCTTTAAACCTATCGTGTTTCTTCTCTTGCCCCATCGCTGCCTCCCACTGAGGAGCAAGTCACAACAGAGAAACTAACCAAGTTGATACACTTCTCTGGCCTTTGTGGGCCATAATGTCATTTAACTCATAAAATCATCGTGAGGTTTAAATAAGTTGTAGTATATAATATGTGGTAAATGGGCATCAATAAGAGATCTTCAGTTCTCGTGAGGGAAAGACATCCGTTTACGAGCCGGCCGGGAGCCCGCGTTTGGCTTTGTTACGAACGTCCTACACGAACCTGCACAGCTGCATGATAAAGCAGAACCCTCGGGTCTTATCTGCAAATGTTATGGTTACTTTGCTCTTGCTGCTGAGACAAAATACTTGAGGCCCAGAGTTGAGGGGGTAAAGGCCGACATGCCTCGCACTGCGTGTAGGTTTCAGCCCATACGTGGCTCTGTGCAAGGAGGTGGCACGTGCCAGGGGGCGGCCCAGAGGAGACACGGTGCAGGGCAGGCAGAAAGGAGCCAAGCAAGTGAGGGAGAAGCCGAGCCTCTTCTGTCCGTCACGCTGTACCTAGGCTCCTGGGATCAGGGTGGTGCCAGACCAGTCAGTGGGCTGGTGTAGTAATCGGACCCCCTGCACCCCAGTGTTGCACACTCCACAGCCTGCCACCCCTGGAAAAGTCCCGCCTACAACGGCGTGAGTCTGGGGCGACACTTAGACACAAGCCTTAACTAGCAAAATTGCAGTAGTTGCTTAAGACAGTGAAGTCCATAGGTGAAGCGGCTCAAGACCAGAGGGGAAGAGCCCGAGGTGTCAGCCCTGCCGTCGTGTGGGGCACCTGGGTGCTTCAGCGCCGCACTTGGAAGTTGTGCTGGAAAATACTGGCTCCACCTCCATGCAGAAGGGTCATTACAAATAGTGGTGCTGCTCTGTGGCCTGGGCCACTGGCTGGATAGCAGGCTGTTGATCAGAAAAACTGTGGCTAAAGATCAGAGTTAGGATGAGCTCCGTTTTTATATATTAATTGCAAGGTACTTTGAAAGGGCGTCAACAGCAAGGCCATCCTCAAGGCCATGGGGGGGGGTCCGGGCAGATGGGTGTGGCTGGAGTTCTCAAAACAGGTGGAGGCTGAACATGATGGGTCGATAGTTTCCTACCGAGACCCTGGCATACACGGTGCTGGGGGAGTTCCTGCAGAGATGACAGTTCAGAGAGAGGATACTGAGCAAGAACAAAGAAATCTGCTTGTACTTTTTTTTTTTTTGAGACAGGGTCTCACTTTGTAGTTCAGGCTGGCCCTGAGCTCACTATGTAGTCCAGGCAAGCCTTGAACTCAGCAATCCTCCTGTCTCTGCCTCCCAAGTGCTGGGATTACAGGCGTACGCCACCATGCCCAGCTCTGCTTGTATTTTTTAATAAAGGCAAATTGCATATAACAGTAACAAACCTATAATAAAACTTTTAAAGAATTTTATGAATTCAAGATATTACTTTTGCAATAAAAGATTATCTCAAAATCTACTTTGGTGGGTTTTTTTTTTTTTTTTTTTTTGAGACAGAGTCTTGCTTTGTAGTTCAGGCTGGCTCTGAGCTCACTATGGAGCCCAGGCAAGCCTCAAACTCAGCAATCCTCCTGTCTCTGCCTCCCGAGTGCTGGGATGACAGGTGTGAGCCACCCCACCCAGCACTGTGGTGTGTGGTATTGATTGCTGGTGGGCGTGAGTCACCACGCCCAGCATTCTTCATGGTTACCGGGATCGAACTCAGGACCTTGTGCTTGCGAGGCAGGCACCGGAACCACTGAGCTTAACCCTCCAGCCCCTCAAAATCTACTTTTACAATGAAATATCAGAAAATGTGTAGCCCATTTTATTTTATTTTTTTAACACTAAGTACTTTTTAAATCTTTTCCAGTTACATGATGCTCCGATTTTTACAGAACTTGCGGTGGCAGATGTGTAATTACAGTGTTATTCTGAGTGGTTGTTCAAGCATAAACAACAGCTTCAATAGCCAGGCTCTTGTAATTAGGCACAAGTCCTCAGCTATAATTCTCAAAACATGGGATGGAACCGAGCACCATAGGAATAGATCCTGGTTGAAAAAGTGAAAAAGCCGCGTATATAAAACCTGTTCTCCCAGTGATAAATCCAGTGCTTAGTTTTCATATTTTACTCTGTTTTCTGCCAACATAGCTGATAGAGGAAAGAGGCATGTGAGAGAGAGCCTTGCTGCAAATGAAAACATACGTAGTTACTCAGCAGGAAATCACCTCTTGCGCACATGCTCACTGTGCACAGCCAGCCACGGGGTGAAGAATTTCCTCCACTTTCTCTACGTCTCTTGAGGCCTAGGACCCGTGAGGGAGGAGACACTGAGCTGACTACACAGGAGAGGCATGAAAGACCGAACTGCACAAAACAACGCGAGATCAGAGAAACCAGGTCGCAGAGTTACAAATCTTCAAGATAACTCACAAATGCTATCCGATTTACACATGTATTGACTGGCCTGTTTGTTATTAAACTGGGGAAAACGGGCATCTTTTATCCAAACCCTCTGTGTCATATTGATTAATGTTCATCCTTATTCATCCACCAACATGTGCAGGGAGGGCTGTGAGCAAGTCACTGTGTTACCTCTGGATGGAGACATGTGGCTTGGGGAGAGCAGAATCCATAGCATGATTCGTATTGTGTTGGGCTCTAGTGATTTAATATTTCCGCCTCGATGTCAAAATTTACCTGCATTTTTAGCTAAAATAGAATTGCCACAAGATCTGATTAGTCTGCTCCTTGAGACTCATAAAAACTAAAGCTAGCATATAATGGAGATGTGTGTATCCATGCTTATGATGGCACAGTTTCCAATAGCCACATTGTAGAATCAGCCCATGTATCAGATAATGGATGAATGGATAAAGAAAATGAGATGAATGATCTTTATAGCTGAAGTGTGGTCAAATAGAGTATATTTTTAAATTTAAAAAGTTTTTACAGTAAATGATGCATTACATGAATCCCTCTAAAACAATTCCCCTCAGTTTCTCTTTTGGGGCACGTACCCCATCGTGCTCGCCATGTTCTGAAGCAGTTTTGGAAGCCCTCCTTCGTGAGTATCTTTGGCTCTGCTGTCCTAGCTGCTTCCGTGTCTGCGAGAGAGCTCAGGGTGGAGACACTTAGCTAAATTCCTGAAACCTGCGCAGAGGTCTGTTCTCTGGGGAACTTTTCTGTCAAAGAGAATCAGACCCTCTAGGCACTTCGACCTACTAGGAAGATTAGACATAGATTCTTAAAATAGAAAAGGGAATCATGCAGAGTGACGTATGAACAAATGCAAATCAAAACTGGACTAGTATGGAAATTCTAGGAAGAGCTGGAACAGAAATGTAATACAGAAAATGACAGTAAAAGAAGGCTTGCTGGCAACAGAATCCTCAGCCTCCTGGGTATAGTGCCTCTCGGTAATCTCTCACCACTGCCAAAAAGGACGAAAACCAACCAGACACCAGGGGAAAATCCAAGGTCTATGACAAGCTGTCAGATCGTCATTAGCATTTCCCAGGCCCCAGCGGAGCTCAGGTGGGGAGTTCTTGCTGATCACATTCTCTCAGTAATGAGGTATGGAGTCAACTCTTGGAATAAAGAAAAAAACGAACAAAAATCACCTGTGATTCTTCTTGAAATTACTCTGTCATTTGTAATATGTTCATCTCCTGTTTTGGGGTATAGCTATTACTCTGTTCATTTTTTTCCTTAAATTTTATTTATCAGAGTGAAGGGAAATGATTTACTTTATCTGAGGTGGAATTGACATCTGCTCTACGCCTTTTCTTCCAAACTGGATAGTAAAGGTATTGGTAGCTCTGGTGTAATGAGTAGTACCTAAGCCGGTCAAATACATTTGTGAATAAGAAACTAATATAGTTCTGGAGCAGGTAGACTCAGTAGAATCAGAGTTGGTTTTTTTCCCCTCTTCTGATGAATTTCCTTTACCCACATTAGGTGTATTCTTTAATTGTATTTGCTTCTTACTCAAAGACACATACCACCTTTTTCTATTGTCTGAACTTTAGAAAGCATATCAATTTTGCTACATACTAATATTAACAAATATATGTCTCAGTTATTTAAAGGGAGTCATTTAGAAATATATCCTGTCCACATTTATGTATTATCAGTGGTAAATGCTAAGTTTCCCTAAGGTAGTTGAATCTCTGAAACGGCATCATCCAGGGATCGGGACATCCAGGATCGGCCATCTCATTCTTCGATTCTCAGGTCTGAAATTAATTCTCCGTAACTCACCGTGGCGTACAGCGCTCCAATTCCCCTGAACAAGGAAGTGTTTGTGAAGGAGGGCGCCGTGGGGTGAATGGCACCGCGGGAGGTGTTAGCTCCGTTCCCTTACTGACTTGATACCCAAAATCCAGACGCTTTCAGGAGAGCAGAGCAGTGCCTGTGAGACTGACTGTGGGAGTGATTATGACGCGGGGCTCCAAATCTCAAGAGGATTAGACCGTGGTTTTTTCCTTCCCCAACCAGATTTAGGTTCCTGAGAACACCCAAGGGAATAGTACTCGAAATGAATAACTTAAAACCTGATGTGGAATGAATAGAAGGCACTTGATAGACTTGTGCATTGTACGTAAGCTTAAGAAATATCTTAATTTTTTAGGTTTACTAAACTCAACAACAACAAAAAAGGCCAAATAGGGCTGGAGATTTAGCTCAGTGGTTCTGGTGCCTGCCTCACAAGCACAAGGTCCTGAGTTCGATCCCCAGTAACCACATACAATGCTGGATGGTGACTCACACCCACCAGCAATCAATACCACATACCGCAGTGCCGGGCGTGGTGGCTCACGCCTGTCATCCCAGCACTCGGGAGGCAGAGGCAGGAGGATTGCTGAGTTCAAGGCTTGCCTGGGCTACATAGTGAGCTCAGGACCAGCCTGAACTACAAAGTGAGACCCTGTCTCAAAAAAACACAACAAAAACCAAACAAAAACTACTTTAATATGGAAGGCAAATGGACTGCTGCATCACGTTTCAGTTACATTTAGATCAAGGACGAAGGGCTTCGTGTTGAGTTGTTGCTGTTGGGAACTAAGGACCAAACTTCTGGAAAGCTGTATTGATTGACACCTTGAAACTTGGTCCTTAATCTTATGGCAAATTGCATCTCTCTGGGCCAGGGATTTAGCTCTGTGGTGCCTCACTGGCCTCACAAATGTATGGCCCTGAGTTTGATCCCTAGAATTGAGAAGAACATTGCACCTCTTTGTTCTCAAATTACATTCTTACTCCTCTTCATGTATTATAAACTTCTGGGAGGAGATCATACTTTTTGGATAATTATGACTATAGAATAACAATATAATAGTAGAATTTATTGCAGTTCTGGATTAACTTTGTGAAGTTATAGTCATCAAAACAGTTTGTAACTTTTGTTTAAGGATATTAAAAGGAAATTTTACTTGGCTACAACTGTTGTCATACTGACATCTGTCTGTAATCCTTTTCGGTGTGTGGTATTGGGGAATAAGCTCAGACCTCAGGCATTTAAGGCAAGTGCTCTACCACTGAGCTCTATGCCCAGCCCTTTTTAAAGCTTTGGAAACAGGGACTCACTAATTCCCAAGCTGGCCTCAAACTCACGATCCTCCTGCCTTAGCTTCAGGATTAGTTGGAATTATAGAAATGCATTGTCATGCCTGAGACTGGTCCTTATTTTGATGGGTAAGAGTTAGAAAACTCCAAAATTATATGACAAACACTGCTATCTTTGCTATTTGTGATACATATCTGTCAAGTTTACCAGAAGTTCCTAAGAACTGTGAGTTAAAATGTACTCAGTTGTTATTCAATAAAATACTTTTTCATATAGAGGATTATCACTGAGGGAATTGGCTTTTGTTTGTTAAATGGTTCTCCTTGGTATTTTGTTGTTGAAGATACTGTTTTCTATATGAAATTGCTAGTAGAAAAATATCCCCATGGTGAGTCCCATAGTTGTTACAAAGGTGTT
>PVIC010046910.1:0-14067 GCA_004025085.1 Thryonomys swinderianus
GAGCAGAACAATCACATCATGTTTGTTACCATAATACAATAAATGCCAATATCAGTATTAAACACAGTAAATAAGACAAAAAAGGTTTGTTAGATTCTATACTGGATACTTTGAGCTTATGAGTTACCTCTATGTCTGACTCCTCACTGCACAGCTCCGGGATACAGTGTGCTGCTGGGCGGCCTTCAGTCCATTGGAAATGGACTGCACCCTGCAGCCGGGTCCGCGTGCTGCTCCCTCAGTCCACTGGAAGCAAGGCACGGGGGGCCGCATCCGCTTGGTCCGGTCTGCCCACGGCTGTTCCCTCAGTCCACCGGAAAACAGGGCATGGCGGGGCCCGCAGCTGCTGGGTCCGGTCCGCCTGCCGCTGGTTCCTCAGTCCGCTGGACACACGGCACAGTGGACCCGGAGCTGCTGAGTCTGGTCCGCCCGCCGCGGTTCCCCAGTCCACAGGAAACAAGGCACGGCGGGGACTGGAGTTGCTGGGTCCGGTCCGCCCGCTGCTCGTTCCCCAGTCCGCTGGAAACACGGCATGGTTGGCCCGGAGCTGCTGGGTACGGTCCGCCCTCTCATTTTCAATTAGTAGAGACCAAATGGTTTAATGGATGTTTAGAGGCAAGTTCTGACAATGTGAAAGGGTACAATAAAAGAGAAAATATATTTTATTCTTCCTCGGGCAACTTTGGTTTAATTCAACTATTTCTGATAGAATGAAAGTCCTGCTTGGATGCCCTCTGCTTCATTTCCACTACATGTCATTTTTCTTTTATTAGCAGGAGAATTTGGAGAAAGGATGAGAGTTCACATTGAAAAAGCGAAAGAGAAATTTGAGGAGAAACTCTGGACCCTTTATTTTCCTTTACCTCAATTACAATGTGTGGGGAATAATGATGTAAGAGCACCTCATCAAATCCCACATCTGGTAACAGTTACCACCCACCTACAGAAGAAAGATGTGTCCAACACTGGCAATTTCTTAGACTATATTTCTTTTATCAAGAATTTTATCAGCATCAGCATTATAATTTTAATTTAATTGCTTGTGTATCAGAAAAAATTTACTTTTCTACTTTGGTGTTTGTGAACTCTGTAGCCATGCAATGAGCATTAGTAACATTTGCTCAGCATACACAGAATAAAGGGCGACTACAACTGGGACTTGCTATTCTTATAACTAAGAGAATAAAGCAACATAGTTGGTGGAAATAGATAACAGGACATAAAGCTTTCTCCAGGAATAGACTTGCTCCATTTCTGGCTCATTTTATTAGCTGAAGTGAATCACAGGGCCAAACTTGCCATTAGGGAGTAGAAGTAAACTCCACCTCTATGAAGTCAATGCAAAGAACATAGCAATCTGCAAGATATTCAAATATACAGTACCAAAGGGAGAAAGGGGTAAATGCTTGGGAGTCCTAATGTAATCAACGCCATCCATTATCACATTTCATACTAGGAAAGAAGCTATCTTATATTTTTATAAAACTACTGAAATTTTATAATCAACTATTTTGTTTTGGAAGTTATATATCCAAAATAGAGGCATTTTAATATTGTAATCAGTGTATACAAACTAGAAAAGAGACTATAAAATTGCAAGAAAGCCAGAGTAAAAATGTACTCCTACAATTTTTTCTCTTATAAAAAAATGATACTTGACACAAAAAATATTACTTTCTAATTGAACGTTTGTTGATTTTTGAAAATGGATATTTTTTTTTTTTGGACACGTATTCGCGTAGCCAGCTAAATAACTACATTTCTCAGCCTCCTTTGCAGGTAATATTGAATTAAATAGTGGGAGTCCATGAGAAGTAGCATTGGAAAAACTCTTTTTTAAGGGTAAGCAGGGAGCCAATGAGCACATTTTTCCCCACAAATGCCTTACATTTTCTTCTTGCCTCCTATAAATCAAACTCAGTGTTTGAAGAGTTTTTGTGTTTGGTTTATGATTGTGAAGGTTGGGACTGAGTGCCAAGGATGATGGAGATGAACATTAAAGATGTTTTATATCCTTGCTGTCAATATGTGGCCTCCATATTTGTTCTCGAGTGATTAGCTCGTGACTACGTCTTTTTTTTTTTTTTTTGAAACTGCTTTGTAAATGTCACTCTTGTTTTTCTCACAATTAAATTCTATTTTTCCTACTATTTCCTGGGTAAAATTAGTATATGGCATGAAACTTAATTAAGAAATATTTAATAAAAGTTTTAATATAGCCTGTAATATAGCATTTTAAACAGAGATCTGTGGGGAATATTCCTGGGAAATGGATAATATAAAATAAAATGGAAAAGAGAACAGAGTAAGGATATGATATTCAAAACCAAGAACAATATTTAACTGATATCAGTATTCAGTTAAAAAGTAAAGCTAAAGAGGGCCGGAGGGGTAGCTCAGTGGTTTCGGCGCCTGCCTCACAAGCACAAGGTCCTGAGTTCGATCCCCGGTAACCACATACAATGCTGGGCATGGAGACTCACGCCCACCAGCAATCAATGCCACATACCACAGTGCCGGGCGTGGTGGCTCACGCCTGTCATCTCAGCACTTGGGAGGCAGAGCCAGGAGTACTGCTGAGTTCAAGGCTTGCCTGGGCTACATAGTGAGCGCAGGGCCAGCCTGAACTACAAAGCGAGACCCTGTCTCAAAAAAAAAAAAAGTAAAGCTAAATAAATGCTAATGTACAAATTAAGGTCATAATTGAACAAAATTTATGCACTTAGTTATAATTTATTTATTTATGCACTTAGTCCCTCTGGATACGGGTGAGGAGGGATGGAATTCTTATATCAGTGTGTAAGTCATACTTCCAGTTAATCAGATTGCTTTCCAAACAGCAGGCTATGCGGGGTACCTCAGTATTTCCTAATTCTTCGTGCTGGGAAGTTCACAGCCTGGATTTGCCCTCCTCCATTTATCCTTCCCCACTTGTAAAGGGTCTTTTAGCTCCTGCTGCTTTTCCTTAGAATTCTGCAAATGAAAACATTGCCACTAGCCCTAAGACTTCTTCCTCACCTAAGACTCACATCAACTCCTAAATGGTAAACTGACAGATTCTCGTTGGATTCCTCAGAAATTCACCTATCCTTTGTGAATGAATAAGAGTGAGCTGTCGTGCAAGTAAATCTTGAGACTAGACTTACATAGAGAATTCAATAGAATTTTAACACCTTTTTGCTCTGTGTGCTTCACAGGCTATTTTCTTTTCACCAGAAATAACACCTTAAATCTTTTTTCACACAATTGGAATAGAAGGGAACAAAGTAAAACTGTAAAGCCTAGTGCAGGCTCAAAACATAGGTCTCCTTCCCATGAATACCAGCATTCCTCAAGATAACAATTTCTTGAAAATTATTTAAGTAAAAGCCATTGAAATGTCATCCATTCCCCTAAAAGTTTGTTTCTTGTATTTTTTAACAGTAAATACTTAGGAGCATTCTAGGTGACTCCTGAATAAGTAGAAACTAATATAAAATCATCAATCATAACACATGTAATCTAGAATAAAAGGCAGAAAATGTACCTTAATATAAATCTATAATTAGCTTAAAAAGAGAAGAGGTGCATTGGGCTACATACAATTGATACTGAGGAACTGATTAAAATTGTGATGGACTCCATCTCAATAATTTTGACATCAAACTGCAGGGCGAGCACTGAATTCTCATCAATATTATGCAATAATGGCACAAAACTGACAAAGTACTATCTAAACCTTGGTATTTCTTATTTTGTCCTAGACACTCCACAGGCTCATCTCAAATTACTTAACATCTGGAGAACAAGTGTTTATAATGTCATATGGTTGAGCAGAAGAGAGCAAAAGAGATATTCTCAAATGTTTTTGTCATGAAATGTCCCTAACACCTAGTTTTAGTGTTAATGTATTCTAGGGGATGTATAATCAGCATATAAACTTAACTACATATAAATAATAATCAAACAGCTATACCATAGAAAAGAGATTTTAATTACTTATAATTCTAAACAGACAATATTCACAATGAATATCCTCTTTAGACTGTGGAGCTAAAGTTTTGAAGTTTCTACAGAGGAACTGAATTTTTTTTTTTTTTTGAGACAGGGTCTCGGTTTGTATTTCAGGCTGGCCCTGAGCTCACTATGTAGTCCAGGCAAGCCTCAAACTCAGCAATCCTCTTGTCTCTGCCTCCTGAGTGCTGGGATTACAGGCGTGAGCCACCACACCTGGCGGAACTGAAATTTTAAATTTTAAATTTGATTAATACATTCTTGGAGCTCAGGTAGTTTACAACCATCTTGGGTAGTGGTTACATATCAGTATCATAGCTTATTTCTTTTTAATTTTTAAAATCCCATTCTTTTTCCTTCTGTCACTCCACCTCCATTTCCCTATCCTCTGTTTCATTCTTGCTGGGGCCAGAGATTTAGCTCAGTGGTTCCACTTTCTGCCTTGCAAGTGCAAGATCATGAGTTGATCCTTGACACAAAAAAAATATTCTTGGGCTGGGGATTTAGCTCAAGTGGTACTGCACCAACCATGGATGCACAAGGGCCCGAGTTCGATCCCTGGCACCACCAAAACCAAATATTCTTGTTGACATTATTAATCTTAGCTTGTTTTATGCAATATAATATTTACATTAATTGAGGTTATTAGTTTCTTCTACAGGTCATATGTTTAATCTACTTATATCCCCTTGCCCTCCTCTCATACCTTATTCTTTTTCCTTGGATCTCTTCCTATTACAAGAGACCTATACCCTTGTCCTCTTCTATTCACCCTTCATTATTTCTTCTTTGTCTCACTCAAATGAAAGATCCCATGCAGTATTTAACATTACAGGCCTGATTTATTGCCCTTGACATTTTTTAGGCATATCTATTTCCCTGCAAGAGGCTCAAAGCTGTCATTCTCTGATTGCAAAGTAGAATTCCATTCACATGTAGATATATTTTTAGCCAGTCATCTGTTGATGGGTATACAGGCTATTTCTAGGATTTAGCTATTGTCAGTTGTGTTGCTCTAAACATTAGTGTGTTTGTATAGCTGTAGAAAGATGTTTCAGTCTCTTTGGGAAAGATAAACCTAGCAGGAGGATCACTGAATCATATGGAATTTCTCATTCCCAGAATTAAACATATTTTATTGAATAAATAAATATTTATTTATTTAATAAATGGTGTTTATTGGTGCATTTTAGGAAAGCATTTTACTTGCATTCCTCATTGAGAATTTGTACACATCTTTATTCTCATTTTTCCCATTCTCCTGCCCTCTCTACAACCACCCAATCACCTATATACATATGATTTGTTTCTGTTTCTTACCATCAAAGTTTTATCTTTCCCTTGTTTTCCCCTGTCCCCACTCAGCTCCCCTTTCCCTTTGAACATTTTCTTCACAATATCTATTATGCGTTGAGGACTTCATTTATGGGTTCAGTTTCTCACACTAGAGAAATAAAACACAGTATTTACATATTGGTGTCCTATTTATTTCACTTGTGGTATATTATGGCATACTCATAATTAGAACTGAACAATTTGGACTGATTATTGAAAAGAACAGCACTGTTAGTGTTTGAGGATCAGAAGGAGGAGGAGGATAAGAACTAGGAAGAGCTTGGGCCGGAGATTTAGCTCAGTGGTTCCAGCGCCTGCCTTGCAAGCGCAAGGCTCTGAGTTCGATCCCAGTAACCACATACAATGCTGGGCATGGTGACTCATGCCCACCAGCCATCAATACCACATACCACAGTGCGGGACATGGTGGCTCAAACCTGTAATCCCAGCACTCAGGAGGCAGAGGCAGGAAGATTGCTGAGTTCCAGGCTTGCCTGGGTTACATAGTGAGCTCGGGGCCAGCCTGAACTACAAAGAGACACCCTGACTCAAAAAAAAAAAAATAGGAAGAGCTTAACAGGAGAAAGAGGAGAAAGAGGACAGGAATTAAAGTTGGGAAGTATGAAAGAGAGAGGAAGTGTGTAGAGCTGCATTTTAAGTAGATCCAGTGAACAGAATAAATGGTGGTGGATAAGAAGAAAGAATAATCAAGGAGCCATGCATTAGAATCTGGCTAGTGTCCTAGACACTAATAGATTTGGTCTACCTGAAAATTTACATCCCTTAGATATTTCAAATGGGAAGCAGGACTGGCACAGTTTATAAGTAGCACTGATAACTCAGGTTCATGGAGATGTTTAGGTGACATCTTAATTCTGATACCACACATGCTATTTTTATGCTAATAAGTATGCATTATTTTATGTAATTATCAAGGACTGAATTAAAAATTTTTAGAGTTCTCAAGTTGAATATCTTGACATATAGTCTGTGGAATTATTGTATTTTTAATATAAAAGGCCCATTCTTTCATTTCATTTATACTTGTATTTCCATTGGAAAATTGCAGTAGTTATCTTTTCTACTGTAGAATCTGCCTCTTAGAAGTGTATCAATCGTACTCAAATTCTTACCAGTAAGTGTGTCTATTTAAGGTTATTTTCTGGTTTTACCTTGCAGATGCTACTTAGTACAGAATAGCTAGCTAGCTTGTTGAAATACAAATGTCTACAGTGGACTCTTCCTTTCAGAGGTGTTTTCAAATCTGAAGAAGAAAATGATAAAGCTAGCAAAGCAGCTGTCATACACCCTCCTGTTTTGAAAGGAGTGCACTTATTTCTTTTAGCCACTTAGGAAAATACTGAGAGCATATTATTTGATCTGTGTTACTGTCTCTTGGTGTAAATTTGGCTTTGTATTTTCTAACCATGAAGTGAGAAAAGACTTGATGAATAATATCCATCAAAACAACTTGAAAAACACTTAAGATGTTGGTCATTATAGAAAGTCCAGCTAGCTTTTCCATCCATTTAGTTTTGAGTACTTCTGTTAAAAGTCTAAAAAAGGAAGAGTGGGAGAAGAGCAATGGTGTAAAGAGATAGAAAAGTTTAAATTGGAAAAAGTTTAAATAACCTTGTGAATATTGTTGGTGCTTTTCTGAACTGATAGCTCAACAAGAAGAGTTTCCTGTTTGATAGTAATTTATGGAAACGTGGTCTAAAGCACTGTGGAAAAGGTTCAATGATTCTGTATAAAATTCTGTTTTCAATAACAAATTTCTGGATGTTCTAGTTGATTCAAAATGTGTCACTCAAAGGAAGTAACTCAATTTAAACAAATTGGATCGCTTTATCATCTTTCAGGACAGTAATTAGAACATTCTGTTTAAGAATATCATTTCATTATTTTTTAAACATATCAAAACAACACAAATGGTTTATAATGAAGAAAAAAGAATGAGCACTGTCCCAGGGAAATAAGAGGAAGAATTAAAAGTTGGTAAAGAATTACTCAGTTTGAAATTTGGCCAGAAAACCACCCTCTCCTTAAATAATAGGTTCTGTGCTATTTTAAATGGTTAACATTTTTTTAATAGTTTAATGACAAAATGAAGTAGGTACTCTGAATTCTAATTCAAATCCCTCTATTTTCTTTGTGAAGATATGTACATTTCTTTTTAAAACATTTTTATTTGTCTATTTGTTTACAAACCCTTGTGTTGAGGACTGACTTTCAATAGATCCGCAGCCAGGAAGCTGCCCTGGTAGGGAAACCAGACCCGGAAGCAGGAAGTCTAGGAATGGTGTAGCGCCAGGTTCTCCACAGACTTGCACTGCTTGATGAGTGAGAAGGCCACACTTTCCATCAGTGCCTGATTTCCTGGGACAAAGGGCAATTTCATTGATCATGTAGCACCATGTATAAACTTGTTTGTTAATAAATGTTTACTAAAAAAGTTACCAGAAGGGACATGCAGAATTGAAAGAATGTATATATATATATATATATATATATATATATTTGTTTGTTTGTTAACAGTAACCACACTTACTGTAAATTAATATCAAGAATAAAGTTACGTTCTTCATTTGGTTGGAGATTGAGTGACCATCATCTGCTTTCTTGCTATATATATATATATATATATATATATATATATATATATATATATTTGTTTGTTTGTTTTTGAGACAGGGTCTCGCTTTGTAGTTCAGGCTGGCCCTGAGCTCACTATGTAGCCCAGGCAAGCCTTGAATTCAGCAATCCTCCTGTCTCTGCTTCCCGAGTTGCTGGGATGACAGGTGTGAGCCACCACGCCCAGCTATATTTTTATTCTGATATCTAAAAGCTATATTTTAAGTTTCTATGCAAATTAAATGTCCATTTGTTTTAATAAGTGGTTTTACTATTAAAAAAGATATGTCCATTTCCATTAGTCTGTTTTATGGGAGGTTTGGAGGGATCAATACGTCTAATGTAATTATTAGTTATTCTGCCAATGTCCACTAAATTAGAAGGATGATTTCATAAGTACTGTGATCATGTCTGATAACAAGATGTCTGATTAGGAGTGGAGTGAACACAGAAGCAGGAAGAAAGAAACTTCTGTAGCTTAGCACCAGAGTAGAACTCAAAGGCGAGCCAGTTTGATCTCTACTACCTACACAGAAAACCATACTAAGGCTTGATAGTGATTTCCAAATAATTCATCCCCAATAACTATATTCCAGCAGATGCTTTTATCTCAGTATGTTTTCCTACTGAGTCAGTTCCCCACCTGAAAAATTCCCAGATTTTTATACTAAATCTCCACCAGTCTTTGGACCATGAACAGAATATGAGAATTCAAGAAAGCAGATGATGGTCACTCAGTCTCCAACCAAATGAAGAACGTAACTTTATTCTTGATATTAATTTACAGTAAGTGTGGTTACTGTTAAAAAAAACGAGAAAATCACCTTACAATGCCTTATCTGAAGCACTCTGTATGACTGAGTTGTGTATAAGTTCATTTCAGCTGGGCTGACTACGTGATAGGCACTGCCTCGTGCAAACTTCTGGTCTACATGCTTGAATGTATCCTTCTTCCAATTGACCTACATTTTATCTCTCTTAAAAACAAGAGAGAATGCAGAAAAATATGTTTAAAAAGGAGAAACAATAGTGAGGAAGTAGAATGGTGAAGCATTTTTATAGCTTTGTTTTACTTTTCTTTTTTATTGTTTTGAGACAGGGTCTCAGGCAAGCCTCGAACTCAGCAATCCTCCTCCTTCTGCCTCACAATCTATAGCTTTGTATAAATACAAAGATCACTGGTTAATCTTTAGGTTGTTATTTTAATTTCACATTTAAAATGCTTCCTTATTTGAGCTCAAAGTACTATTAAGCTTTATTAATCATTATGTTTTTTTTTTCTCCTGACCTTGAAGAATAATACAAAATTCTAATTCATTCCATAGTCTACCTTTCTGGACATTCACATAAGTCTGCATTTCTTTCTACTTCTCTTACAATTTAAATAGCAGAGATACCCAAGATTTGATATAATTTCTTAGCTTTTCATGGTACTCTCCTTACTTTTGCAGACACATCCATAGTTTCTTTCTTTCCTTCTTGACCTTATTTGCTAAAATTCCAAATTTTATCATTTTTCTATTAGCAGTTGCATTTGTTCATCCCAAAAGAAATCTTTATCTCATCACATTCAAAAGGGACCTTACAATTTTTTATAGCTATTAGGATTTTTCTCTCTTCTTCCCTGTTTGAATGAGTAGGAGCCAGCATCTCTCAATTCAAAATGTAAGACTTTTAGTTAACCTTTCACCATTCCCATCCATATCAAATCAACCTCCACCATAGGTCTACTCTGTCTTCTGAATATGTGTTCCATTCTTCATGTCACTGCTTTGGTCCTCCATGCATTTACATGTGGACTACTGTTAACAGATTCCCTGTCTTTCCACTTCAGCCTTGAATCTTACCTCCCACTGCAATGACAATCATGTATTTTAAGTATAGATGTATCTCTGTGTCCTCTCTGTTATACATTTTACAAAGCCAGTCCTTAGTTGTCAAGGTTATTATGTAGCAAAGGTATAATCCTTTCCTGACTTTCTAGGTAATTTTACCTCCCCCACTTTCTTATTTTATATGCCTCCTTAAATTTTCAAATTTCACTGTGATCATTCTATTCATACTGTCGCAACAGCTCTACCTTAGACTGATTGCATTTAAGCAAGTTACCTCCTTTTCATTCATCAATCCTCCCAGGGATGAGTCTCCAATTACACGGCCTAAAAATAGCTCCCATGATAACTGCTTGTGATGCAGAGTTGTTTTTGTCTTTCTCGCAGATTTCCATGTTATAATTACACACATATTCCCAACTGCACAGTGAGCTCTACAGTTCAGTGTCTATACCCATCTGTACAATATGATCTCAGTGGTAACTTGGTGCCTGAAGTATGTATTAGCTGTAAGGTTGCTAAATGTCTAAAGATGTGGCTGAGGTCACTCCCCATCTCCTGTGCCCTCCCATTTTTCCAGTCTTAGCTGCCTGAATTGCATCTTTCTCCCAGGGTTACAGCTACATCTTTTATGACCTATGAGAGGCCAGAATGAGCTAAGAATATAGTCTCTAAGGAGGCTAGATAAGTCAAATGTCTGCTCTACTTTCTTGGCTTTGAAATTTCCAGTAAAGGACTTAATTTTACTGTGTAATAGTTCCCACACTTTATTGAATTCATGAGCTTATGTGAGGATTAGATAAAATTATCCATTTAAACCCTTTAAACTAGCGAAGTTGATGTACAATTAGAAACAGACTGAATAATTAAGTTAAAATAATTTATTATATTAAAGATATATTGCTATTAATTCCTTCCCCAAACACTCCTCTCACTTTGAACAAACTTGGTGCACCCTTCTGATCACTATCTGAAGCAGCTCCAGAAGTCCTCTTCCTTTGCTATCACTGGTTGTATCGTTGTGGCTGCTTTTATGTTCATAAAACATCTTCACCAACATCTAAAGAAGAAAACTATAAAATATTATTTAAAAATCTATGTTTGGCATAAATACTCAAAATATACAAGTATATTTTTCATTTATATATTGCTATGGGTGTCATTTACAGTTAGAAGAACTTACTTGATATTTATCAGGAGCATAATTATCTGAGACTTTTTATAAAATATATTTATTTTGCTTGGAGGTTATTAGAATTTTGTACTTCATGTCAATATATTTCTGAAAAAGTTAATACCAAATCTAGGCACAAAACAATAAGTAGCTATTTATAAAAGTTGAATTATAATACAAGATGACAGATACTTTGAATCTTTTTATTTGGAGTTAGGGAAACGATTCAGTTTTCACCATTTCCTTCATTTTCAATACCTGTAAATGATATCAAGTTCATCATTCTTGTTGGGTAATCGTATTTACTTTGTTCATCCACGAGCCCATGGAAAATAAAAATACAGACATATAGGAAAGTACTTAATATTTTTCTTGTTCTAAATTTAAATGGCACATGATTCTACCACACTCACATCATTTATACAATCTTTCTAATCTTTCAAAGTGTAATTATAGCTTGAGGGCAGCTTCAACTGTCTTTCCTAGGGATATAGAAACTACAAAAAGTAAAACATTGTACAAAACTTTGACTTCGTTCTGTAGACTCATGTCTTGTCTTGAACATACTGCCAGACACCAGGAAAATTCAACTTGAAATAAAGGTAAAGGCAAGAGTAAAACTACTTTCAAACTGTGGCAAATATTAAAGTTTTAAAGTTTTTCTTTTAGTCCTCATGTTTAATTTCCAAAAGAATTGTAAAATTATGTGTAAGCTCAATGAATACATAACATATAAACACAAATAGATGTTAAAAATATGAGTCAATATCACTGTTATAAACATAAAATTAAAATGTTATACTTTTAATATCTAATTGTAACAGGAAGCATTAGTATATTCTGAATAGATAGAAGGTGATATTCCTAAAAATTTACTCACCAACAGTTTAAAAGTACATACTGAACTGTTCTGAAGGGAGCCTGGAAAATATACATTCACAATATTTTAAAATGTGAACTGCGCTACACTTTGCCCAAAATGTTTACTACTTTTAGGAATCCATATTAAACATTTGACTAACAGAAAAATATAAGATAAAACATTTGTTTTTATAAATGTTTTATTATAGAAATGTTTCAAGTTTGTGAAAAGTTATAAACATAAAGCTCCCACATACCTCACAACCAGTTTCTCCTATCAGTAACCTTCTGCATCTGTTCCTATTAGTGAGCATATGCCTGTGCATTGGTATTAGCAAGAGTTCACATTTCAATTAGATTTCCTTAGCTTTTACCTGGTAGCTTTTTCCTGCCCCCAAATTTCTTCTAAGATTTGACCCAATAAATGTTGTCACATCTCACATGTTGCTCCTCTTAGCTGTGTTTTAATCATCCCTGACTTTTGTTGGTTTTGAGAGTTTGAGGGGCATTGGTAAGGCATTTTGTAGAATGCCTTTCTAGTAGGACTTGTCCAATTCACATTATTCTTTTATTTTGCTAGGCCCTCCTAGAGTTACATATTTTTGAGCAGAAAACCACAAAAGTAAAGTACAATTCTTACCACAAGATTATAGGTGTACAGTGACTATCACCAGGCACGGTATGTCTGTTGTACCCTAGCTCTCTTTATTGGGAGGCAGACCGTAAATGGACCCACAAAGGCAGAAGCCCATGATGGAGTTAGTCTTGTGTGAGAAGAGGAACTGCTATGTGAGAGCGTGGAAGAAATGAGCCATCTGCATGTCAGAAAGTCCTCACCAAGAGCCAGATCAGACACTAACCTGATCTTCGACTTGTCAGTCTCCAGAGCCGTAAGGAAGACGTCTCCAATTTAAATAACTCAATCTTCAGTAGTTTATTATTGCAATCTAAGCAGAATAAATGTAAGTCCACACTGTCTAAATAACTTATGATCACTGTTAAACTCAGTTGTATGCTCATCAGATTTCTGTTATTATTATTTTTTTTCTTTTTCCTCCTACTCTATTAGAGAAAGAAGCCACTCTGTGCAGCCTACCTGTTGGGGAGTAGAGGATGTACATAAATTATCTGTAATTCTTCTGCTAAGAATATTTATTGTTGCACTAATTTATTTGCCTTGGTATGGATTCATGGGAGTTTTATAATCATATCATTAAAGTGACCCAATTTTAAAATGACCTTAAAAGTAGACCATCAGGGATCAAACAAAGTATGACATTCTATGAACAGGCCTAAGACACAGCATATAATAAAACATTTTAAGCATATTTATTGACATAGAAAGATAACCAACCCACAAAGACAAATTGTGTATTTATAATACAGTTGTGGTTTTATACACAAAGAAAAAAAGGGTGTGAGAGCACTTTTCAAAGTCTGATGGAAAGAAGTTATGGGTTAAAAGTGATTATATAATATCTACATGCTGGGTTGTCAGGAACAGAAAGGGGATGACTTACTTGGATTTATAATTTACTTGGTTTTAAGGATGTCTGCCCTGCCCCGTGGAATCAACTACTGGGGTTATTACCAATCTGCTCTACCTTGCAGGATTTTAAACTACAAAGGTTACTGCACTAGGATTACTGGTTTTAAGACTTAATCAGATTTAAGGATGTCTGTCCTGCCCTACGGATCTTCAGGATCTTCTGGGTCTTTGACTACGTGAATTATTGTGGATAACCACCCTATTTTATACATGCTAGGATTACAGGTGTGAATGCTGTGCACCAAATAAAGGTGAGGAGACCTCAGGGCATTAGCGCCTTTCTACTTGTGAAGTATTTGGCTTTTTGCTGCCACTACTCAAAGAAGCAAGAGTTGAGCCCAGTTTCAACCTTCTCTTCAGGGTTCAAATTTTGTTGTTTGTTAGTTGTTAATCATTTGCTGTGGGATTCATGAGGAACTAGAACTTCCCATGAGGATTCTGGCTGCATCTTCTTACCCTTTCTCCCATATTGTGTCATGATGGTAACTTAATTTATCTTTGAGTCATCTAGAAGCTGTTGAATTGATTTCTCATGATCCCTTGCTCTTTTCCATAGATTATACCTTTCCTGCTCGCTGGCTGCTATGCTGTCCTCTAGGTCTGAGATTCGGTTCTCTGCTTCATTCATCCTGCTGCGCAAGCTTTCATTCTCCTTCATCATTCCCTGGAGTTCTGCTTGAAGCTGTTTA